>JADBJO010007885.1:42500-57500 GCA_016801955.1 Conus betulinus
TCCCTTTTTTTTTACAGCACCTAGCCGATAAAATAATCATAAATAATATCATAAGCCTGTCGTTCGCCTTTACGTTTAACTCAAAATTTTGTGCGTCATTACAAAGACTGAGCTGGAGGCACGCACCATTTTAACGCCACTTATCTAAGACATCGTCGACCAGTCTGTTCTCTATGACAGCTGACCATTCTCCAGGTGATTTATCAATTATCACCTATCACCTATCCCAGAGTCTTAGAGACCGCTGGGGCACCACAGAAGACTCCGCAACCAGCTCCTTGCACTCCACCTGGTTCTCAGACTGCTCTTAGGCAGTTGCTGAGTGTGAGACCAGTCCATTCACTGATGTTGTCATCCCATGTCTTTCTCTGTCTTTCTTTCCTTCTGCCTCAGCGCACTGTTCTATGACCATAATCCAATTTTTCTTCTTTTTTTTTTTCACAGAGGGCAACAGGTCTTCGTATGATCCAATGGTTTGAATTACTGTGATCTGGACCTCCAAGTTGGTACTATAGTCTTCGTGTAAGATGCCAAGGATTTTGTGGAAGCATCTCACCTCTGATGACTGAATCTTTCTCTCAAGATCGGCTTTTAGAGTTCACGACACACAGGCACACAGGAATATGGCAATGACCAGGGAGCACATCAGTCTGATCTTGGAACTGATCGTGATGTCATTCCAGATGGGTCTTAGTCTGGCTAGTGCTGCTGTCGTTTGCGCCAACTACCTTTTTATTATTTATTCACTCCACTATGTGAAACACTATACAAAATCAGCTAACTGTCATGACGTAGTGGGCCAACGAACAAGAGGATGAACTGGATTTGACACAGAACATGAAAATCCTTCTCTTTTGAATAGCATTTGAAAACAATTTTTTTTTTGGTCAACACATTCTTTTCTTCTTTTTCATGACTACACCCAAACGAACAGTACTTGGACTGAATTCCTGGCAACCACCTTCTTTCCGAAAAAAGGACTGTTTTTTTCTAATCAAATAGTGTTTAAAAATATTTTGGAATGGAAGTGAGGGGGTTGGGGTGTGGGGGGGGGGGGGGGGGGGGGGGGGGGGGGGGGGGGTGTGTGTGTGTGTGTGTGGGGGGGGGGGGGGGGGGGGGTGACAGGGGTAAAACATTTGAAACTTATTCCAGGGCAAAAAAAGTGTCAACACTGCACTAAAGGAGTTTGTTGACAAGGTAAATATATATCATGAGCAAACGAAGTTAATGATTCATTTCACGTGTTATGGATGTGATAACAGATGGTACCACAGAATGCAGTTTTCCAGTTCGCCAAAGTAAAGAATCTATCCCCATTGACTCTCAGAACAAATGAGGCTTCTTCAGCAGAGGACAGATTTCCCGCATCAGTGTATCCATTCGTTTTTTTCTTTGTTTGTTTGTTTGTTTGTTTTGCTAGTATTTTAAGTGACTTAATAAAGAGTCTTCGTTTGTCGCCCCGAGTCAAGCAACAAAGACAGGAATAGCAAGAACCCCCCCCCCTCCCCCATCCTCCCCCATCTCCCCAATTCCCCGACCATTCTGAAATTGAACTCAATTCATACCAGCCGCCCTGGCAAAATGGTTAGCGTCACGGACTCCCGGCTGGGAGGTCGTGGGTTCGAATCCCATCAGCGTCATGTGGGTTTTTTCTGCTCCTACCCAGAGTTGAGTTTGCTGCGGACTCAGTTGGGAAGACTGGGACCACATAGTCGAGTTTCATCCACTTAATGGATGCGTTTCTGAGAGTGTTGCTCAAATTTCCTGACCAACACTGCAGGTACCTGTATCTCTCGGGCCTGCTTGACGCTGGGATATATTATGAAAGGAAGGGTAGAGTACAGCCCTGTCATGTAGTCTCAGACCGAAATGGAAATCCGTAGCATCATCTTAATCATCCCTCATTCTTATCGATCAGCATTAAAAAAAAAGTCTCAAATTCCGTGGCCCTTCATCCCCTGCTCTCATGGTGACCTCAATTTCGATGTCCTCTCCACGTCTGTGGCTTTGGTTTAGTTCCGTCGGCGAGTCTATGGGGGCTGTCGTTGGACGGATGTGGTAGCGTCCTCCGGAGAGAGAGCTCACTCACGCCGGCTCCGAGACTAAGCAATTATTGTCGTCAGTAGGGGGCTTAGTAGGTGGTGTCCTGCGTATGTTAGATCAGAACAGGCGCCACTGAACACCACCGAAGTGACTCGGCAGCAGTGCAGTATCTCCTCCGGTGGATTGCCTCTTGACGACTTGACACTGACTGCTCCCTGTGGATTGTCGGTGCCGGGGCTGCGGCGGGGCCGACTGGGCTGGGGCTGTGGATGGGGTGTCGGAATGAGCGGCGTGGGTGCACTGCCTCTGAGGTGGCGCAGGGTTGGGACAGCAAAAAATAAATAAATAAATAAATAAAATGAAATAAAAATAAAAGAGAAGAAAGAAAAGAAAAAGAAATTGAACTCAAACAGTTTTCGTTTTCACTGGCAAAAGTCCCAGCAAACACCCAACCACCGCTGTCCTGGATGCACAGCAGAACGTGCTTGCCTCTCCTACTACGGCCTCTGGGGTTCACAACTGTCACAAGAGCGGCTGTGCTTGGTTACATCTGACCTAACACTTGGCCAGTAAAGACGGGAGACTACTCGTAACAGAATTTAGTGTATATTGAAATGTCCTGCCATAGTCGCATTATATAAGACACTCAGTATGATTTGTCTCTGCGAGAATTGGGAATGGGGGGGGTGGGGGGGGGGGGGGGGGGGGGGGGGGGGGGGGGGGGGGGGGGGGGGGGGAGCACCGAACTGACTTATGACAACAATGTCTATCCGTAAAATTTGATACAGTTCACGATCTTCTATTACGAAAGAACGTTTCGTCTTTTAAAAACGAGTACAGACATTTTCGAAACATTTCTTAAAAGCACCATCCCTATTTTGAAGCAGTGATTTAAACTGGCGTTCCATACAGGTTTTGGATAGTGGAAACATTAAGACCATTGACTCAATGATTTTGGTTGAAAACAAGCTGTGGGTGACACACAAAAAGATTCACTATTTCCACCATGGGAGGACAATGCACCAGGCATGTTACCCAAGTAGAGATAAATGACCGGGGAATCGGAAACATAAGCAAGAAACCTCACCCAAATGTAAGGCATGGAAACAGGTAACTTTGCCACCATCCAACATGCATCAGCTCTGCTTGGTGCCAGTAGACTGATGTTTTATGACAAATGGACGTTTAACACCAGCTTAAGTCAAGCCTGTCCCTACGAATAATGTGTCATTGTACCCATTAAAAGAGCACTCTTCCCCACGGAGTCTGTGTTTTCGAGAACATCACAGAATTATCAATAGTGTTCTGTTTAAGACACCACGGATGGACTCGACTGCCATAAACACACAACCACCCAGGTCCACAGTAGAGTTCTCACACAAGATACAACGCTATACTCCGGGTGGAATAAACAAGTATTTCAGAACACTGAAGTTCATGGTTGCCTTTGCTGTCAGGTCAGAGTTTAATTTATTCTTTAACGTCTTCCATTTCATCCTATCTTTCTTCCGCCTCTCCCCGTCCTCCACTCCCCCCCCCCCCCCCCCCCCCCCCCCCCCCCCCCCCCATGCCCCCACCGTTGGCTGATTTTCATAATAACTAAGGATTTGTTTGCCTGTATTTGTTTCTGCATCGCTATTTAATTATGTATTTCTATTGTTTGTTTGTTATTGGGATGTCGAAGGTTGACCAATGGGATCGAGATTCGTTCTTTTTTTTTTATCATATCATGTATGCTCTGATGGAAATATTAGTGTTCTATATCTGTAAGTCTTCGTAATGAGGAAAATTTGCTGTCCATTGTATGTCCCCGCCTGCTCGGAGTTTTCGTTTTTAGTTGTCTACTAGTATACTGCTTTGTGTTATTTTTTTTTATCCTTTTCGTGGAGGAGTGGATATTGTTTCACTTTTCGTATGTTTTGTCGAGGAGTGGGTGGGGGAGTGAGGAGGTAGTGGAAAATAATGTTAGGGGTGTGGATGACAACTGATTCCCTATAATTTTATTTTATTTATTTTTTTTTTTTTTTTGCCAATCTTTTTTCCAATTTCAATTCTGAAGAATTGTACAGAGTTACCTACATAATAAAAGCAAAGCAGTCAACACGTTGACTACAGGTACAATGGAAGCCATAAAAATCGAATTGTTACAGTAATCCAGCCGAGGTTGTGTATGTACAGCAATGTATGGATAAAAATTTAGGAAATATCAACATGAATAGACATCATATTCTTTTTAATCTGTTACTGTTCTCAAGATTCTGCAATGGATACAGATATCTACGAAATCCGGTGAAAGGCATTCCCATTCAGTACAGACATTCTAGTGTATCGTATTTGCTCTTTAATTCTTTCAAAGGAGCTGAGGACTAGGTTTTATCTTATTAATTCTACATTTACACTTAAACTATTTAGCAAATAGGATATGTGTCTGTTTTTATTTGTTAATCATCATTATCAAACAATACCAATTCTATATTTTCCAAATTATGTTTATATGGATCTTCTGTTATATCTCTTAGATATTTTCTCTTCGCTTAATACTGGAAAACCCTGTAAAAATAACTCGCAAGTGCAGAACGTTGTTTGAACTGTACCTTTCCCAGTCCACATGA
The DNA here is from genome assembly GCA_016801955.1 of Conus betulinus. Lineage (NCBI taxonomy): Eukaryota > Metazoa > Mollusca > Gastropoda > Neogastropoda > Conidae > Conus > Conus betulinus. The sequence continues at coordinate 47,156 of JADBJO010007885.1, forward strand.
GTCAGAGGTGTAGGGACAGGGGGCCTCATCTTCATGCTCCGCACACTGAGGACTCAGATCACAGGGAAAGTGCTGATACAGGTCAGGCCACACTGATACTGTACAGTTCCAGAGCCCCAGGCCTGGCACTCGGCGAGGTTTCAGTCTATCCGCGTGGAACGAGAAGTGAAACTTAAGCCGTATACACTCCAGTTCATAATCGGCATCAGGTGTAGGATAAGCACGGTAAAATACTAAAGACAAATGGGGTTCGCTGCTGGTTCCACTCCCAAAGTGATCAGGGAACAGAAACAAAGGGAACTGTGAGTTTTTGGTTGTGAAAGTAGATTGTGTCTGGATCCACAGCGACGAAATAGGTGGTGATAGAATCCTGGGTACCAGTCTGCCAAGTGATGGTACTCAGGAAGATGACGTGATCAGGCGGTCGGGTCAGAGTGAGACAGCTTTGGATTATTGTCGGACATGGGGTGGATCCATCCAGTCCTGGGGTCTGTATGTACCCTGCACAACAACAATTCTCCAGTCTTCTTAACACTGACTGTGTAATGCAGCTCAACGCTTCATTCAATGGTTGTCTGAATTTTCTTTCCCCTACAAGTATAAAGCTGAGGAGAACACTGCTGTAGGGCCTGTTCATCACCACAGTTTCTTTTCAAGAGTATATTGATTGATAAATTTCAACCATTCCGCTGATCTTTTTCGTATTCAAACATTTTAGTTTATTAACACTATATGCTTTTCTGAATGTTCATCCCCCTTCCTAGTATCACAGTATCACTGTTTGTCATCAAAGTTTGTTTCTAAGAATGTATTGATTGATACACGTTAACCATTCTGTCATTTTTCTTATGAATTTGAATATCGATACACTTTAACCATTCTGCCATTTTTTTTGTGTGTGAATTTGAATATCTAAGATTATTGTAATCATATGTTGCTGGTCATTATCAGGTACAAAAACAGATCCACAATGACTCTTGAACAACATAATGTAAATGCTTGAATTTCATTAAATGAAAACGAAATTTTTGATTTATTTTTCTTGGACTTTCAAAACTACCCAGTGTAGCTGTCTGATAAGTGTACATGTTTTGTTCAAAGAAAATGATTACAGATATATACACTTGGAACATTTGAAAGAGAGAGAGAGAGAGAGAGAGAGAGAGAGAGAGAGAGAGAGAGAGAGAGAGAGAGAGAGACAGACAGACAGACAGACAGACAGACAGACAGGCAGACAGACAGATAGACAGACAGACAGGTGATGGACAGACAGTCAGACAGATAGATGGAAACAGACAGACAGTGGCCGTCTGTCCCTATAATATAGAAAGGATGGAATTTCAAAACAAAATGTATTTTTTGCATTGTTCAACGTACTCTTTCATTTATTTTTTGTGTTCTTTTTGCATTTGAAACAACCAATCATTGAAAAAATAGTTTCTCTCACCTGTAAATGGAGACAGGTCAAAGCGCTGCAGTTCCAAATGGCCCCTCTCAGAACGGTTTACGGCAGAAAACGACAGAGACACATTAGCAAAATGTACCCAGCAAAATCCCAAAACAGTTCCATTCCATACGCTCGGCACGCTGCATGTATATTTCCACCATGACAGTGTCCGTCATGCTATATCGGCAGGGAACAGCTCAGAGTTTAGACACCTGGAAAAATTTTTATTTCTGCTGATGACGCTGAAATGGTCAGAAAGTAAGATGTGAACGTTACCTCCGCAACTGTTAATTTGAAATCGCACAACGTGGTAAGATTGTACATGGAGCAAGAATTCACATCGCCAATAGAGGTTATCATTTGGGGTGTGAACATGGAGATGACCAGTTGAGCCTTTGATGGAAAATGTTTCTGACTGGTGGGTTTAGCAAACATGTGTGCAAATCTGGAGTTCGCATTGGTGGATTTTCTGCACTGCTGTTGAGTTTTCCTCCAGTTCGTTTTGTGGTGTGGAACATTGATACTAGTCCCGTGAGTTATGTCAGAGTTTAAACGGCGTTTGGCAGGTTCATTCCGCGTTACATTTTGTAACCTTTCTTTACCTGCGGTTGTGTGTATAATGTCGGTTCTTTGATTATAAAAGTGCATTAGAGGGGTTCGGTTTGTTGTCTTCGACTCATTTGTCACGTGCACACTGACACTTTCCACCATGTTCAAGGCACTGCAAAGCGCGCACGTCACTAGGCTGATATCCAAGATTGTGTTCCTCATACTTGCTGATATTGATTCAACACTGGTATCGGATAAAGTTTACAACACTGGGTCATAAATTCCAAAATAACCACAGCAAAATTAAACAAAGAAACATACATAGATAAACCACCACCACCACCACTACCACCATCTCCACCACCACCACCACCCTAAAACAACAACAACAAAATAACAACTCACACATGAGATCTTGTCCTGAGATCGGTATAAGGGCTATTTCCCCTTCCTAGGATCAGAATATAGATTATTGTCCCTCCTGACCTTTGTATTGGGGCTATTTTCCCTAAGACTGTTCTGTGGACAATTTCCTCTCTTGAGATCAGCATAAGACCCCCCCCCTCCCCCCCCCCCCCCCCCCCCCCCCCCCCCCCCGAGATTGGCATATAGGCTATTTACCCTCCGGAAATCGGCAAATGGACTATTTTTCTCTCCTGACATTAGCATAAGGACTGTTCATCCTCATGGGATCAGTGTATGGATTATTTCCCTCCTGGCCTGAGATCAGCCTACAAACCCCATCCCCACCCCAAAGAGCGGTCTATGGACTTTATTTCTTCTCCTGCGATCAGTGTATGGACTATTTCCTCTCCTGAGATTGGCCTATTGACAGTTTTCTCTCCTGAGAAGAGCGGTCTATGGACTTTATTTCTTCTCCTGCGATCAGTGTATGGACTATTTCCTCTCCTGAGATTGGCCTATTGACAGTTTTCTCTCCTGAGATCTATTTCTCCTGCGATCAGTGTATGGACTATTTCCTCTCCTGAGATTAGCCTATTGACAGTTTTCTCTCCTGAGATCTATTTCTCCTTCTGCGATCAGCATGGCAACTGTTTCCACTGCTCAGATCGGCATGTCGACAATTTCCCAGAGATCATGTAATATCAGTTTACTTCTTCTTTAAGACATCAGTCACACTCATCATGTCTTTTAACAGATATTCACTCATCAGTCACACAAATACTATGTATATCTTTTGTCAGTGTTCTTCATACATGTTGCTTGATTTGGGAACATACCTGGTACGTTGTTTAGACGTGATCCTCGCGGACAGTTTCTTTTTTCAATGAAACAATTCGATTTTTCATATGAACTGCACCAGTAAAATTGTAACAGAATAACAGTGACAAGTGATGGAAATCAGCCATTGTCAAAGCCAAAGCGTATATGGATGAGGAGAAGGTGAATGGACAATATCACAATACCTTTGCTCAGCAGCTGAGACCAAGGGAACTTCCTGAAGAAGAAATGAATTCCTAGCATTATCGACAGAAAACGTCACTCTATCTTCCTACAGGATACCTATTTCAGTCAAGAAACACATCTTTAAGTTACAGCTCAAAGAATGACAAATATATATCACAGCCGTCCGGCCCAGATGAAAATCGTGCTATTTAGTTTCTGGCTTGCTTACCCGGGTGATGACCTCAGGCTGTGTGACCTTCACCGCTGTGTGGTGATAAGCTCGCAGCATGCACGTGTGGTTAGCAGCTGCAGTTAATGAGAACTGCATAGCTCTTGTGCTGATGTTTTCTCTTGTGTTTAATGAATTATGATTCTTCCACACTCCATAACTGAATATAATTAACTTTGTGTGTGATTTAAGTGTTGTGATTCTTCTTTGTGCTATCTGATATAACTTCGGTTCATCCTGCATTCTTAACTTTTTTTTTTTCGTGGGCATGGGTGTTGTTTGTTTTCATCAGTTGGCCAGAGAGTATAGTAGTGCCAGTGCTAGTGGCTCGCCAGGTGGCTCTGTTTCGCGCCAGTGTGATTTCATCACAGCGTGAGAGCTATGGTGCCAGTGCTGAGACAGCCTACATCTGCCAAGCGCTTATTTTTCCTCTCTCTCTCTCGCATGCATGCGTGCATGCATGCGTGTGTGTGTGTGTGTGTGTGTGTGTGTGTGTGTGTGTGTGTGTGTGTGTGTGTAAAGTTACTGTCATGATCTCAGACCTGAATCTTGTTGAGATTTGAAAAGAGCTTACCCTGTCGCTTGCAAATATACATTCACGAGACACGATTCAGTTCCACTATCTCCTTTAGATTTTTGTTGCAGTCTGTCATATTGAGTTATCATATACTTTATGGAAGCTAATGCCTATACCAACACAGAAGTGATCACCCTCCTATTTGTATCAATATGAAATGGAAAGGGGATTGGAAAAAACAGAAGCCCTTAGATTTTGTTCTCATATTTATGTAAAATTCTGTTGTGTGTTGATTGAAATTATTACGTAAGTTATCAGGAATATGAAAGCCTGCATTCAATTCTCCAATCAAAGTTAAGAAACACATTCCCAGTAATGAAATCCAGTTTACGATCCCTCATAAGCTGACCCAGAGAACAGTAGTTTGGTGTATGGGTCAAACGTTCGTTATAAAATTTTATATGTCTAAATTTCATATCAGGCAAGTTGACCTTTTTTTATCCACGTTTTTTGACGGAGTTGTCTTCTCATACTAGCTACAAACCACCATTTGTATTCTGTAAATGCTGTCAGCCAGAGACTGTTTCCTGGTTTGTGGTCTGAGTTATATAGAGTATTCAGCTGGAAACTATGTGAATGGTGGCTCTGATAACCCCAATGTGTTGTGTGCCAAATGCTACAAGCTATGAGTTGTGGGTCACCTCTACGTCTGTATTAAAATGTACCACCTGAATTGTAATAATGAATCACAGTTACAAAGGACACTATTTGAATTGGGGGCACTTCACGCCCATGTAGGGACAGCAGACTGTTCAGAGGACACAGCCTTCCTAGGAAACACCGATCAAGCCAACAGCAGACTTTGTCAAACTGATTAAGAATAGACAGTTTGCCGATCAGTGTACACATATATGATGGACCGTTTTTTTGTCCAGTCACAAATTTTTACAACCGCGTTGGCTGGAACATGTTCTCCAGAAAACTGGTTGGTTAGTTTACCGATCAGGCAGTCTCTACAGCGGTTCCAGTGGTGCAACTTCCCAGTGGCTGAAGAGGGACTCCTGAACTAGTTGCTGTGGCAGTCAGGTATTTCATTATTAGCAATTTGATATTGCAGACTAAAATCGTTTCTCCCCCTCCTATAAGTGACTGTAACTTTCTCAGCGCCTAGTAAAGGTGGTTTTTTTTTTTGTTTTTTTTTAGAAAAAAGTTTTTGTTGTTTTTTTGGCATATCTTGTGACTTGAAAGGGTGATAGGAGGAAATTGTTTTAGAAAGTATGAATAGAAAGAGGAAAAAAAGATGTTGTTGATGAGTGATCAGTAAGGAGGTGACTTAGCTAGTTCATGGCTTTATGATGAAAAAAAAAGTTTTGTTTATTCTAATGTATTGTGGTATGTATTTAATTGATCCTTTTATATGAATAATGAATATCTATTTGTTGATAAACAAGAGTGTGCGGAAATCATTTCTCTGAGATGTAGTGATCAGGTGAAATGATAAAAACATCCTTGATCTAGTTGCAAAGTGAAACGACTGCAGGCGGAAATCTAAACAAATCTTAAATAAATGTCAGCGAACCGCCCAGAGAAACGTGGACAAACGAGTCACAAGACAAAACACAACGCGTATCAACCTCTTAGGTCTTCCTCAGGCGAAACAAAAACGAATAAAATAACGAAAATGCACTTAGCTTTGATCGCTAAGTACATTTTCGTTATTTTATTCGTTTTTGTTTCACATTAGGAAGACCTAAGAGGTCGAAACGCGTTGTGTTTTGTCTTGTGACTCGTTTGTCCACGTTTCTCTGGGCGGTTTGCCGACATTTATTAAAAAAAATCCTTGTCATGATGGAAGAAACATGAAATGATGAAAACATTCTTATCTTAATGAAAGAGACGAAAGCAAATCGTTTCTTATATGCAATGATCAAATTATTGGTTTATCGTAAAAAGTTCTGACCCGAATATGTAAAGCATGATTTCGAAAAGGGTCTATGTGAAATCCTTTCCCCCCAATGTGTAGAACATGATTGTGAAAAAGAGAATGTTCTATTGTGATAATGTATTGAACGTTGTAGATTTCGCTACGGGAATTTTGCCCCAAGTTCTAGTGAAATATAAAGTAACTGTAGGTTATGAATATAATTAACAAACGTGATGAATAATAGCCATGATGAATTAAAAATCGTACACGCATCTGAATTTCTGCGAGTGAGACAAACAGGGGCGTGAGCTGCAGCTCACACACAAACAAGATGAAGGTTCTGACACCACAAAAGCGATGGCCTTGGTACAGCAGAAGCGACAGCTCTGATACGACTGGCCCAACGAGTCGGCGTATGTTACTTTGCTGCATTGATTTGTGTATATTTGCTGTGTTTTTGTGTATTTGTGTGTTTTGATGGCACGAGCAGCATAAAAAAGAAAACGCTGACTGGTTGCCTAGCTGTGCATGTTTTGAATGTGTTGGTGCGTGTGTCTGTTTTGTCTGACTCACAGAAATTCGGATGCGTGTATGATTTTTAAATCACACACACACCCACACATTCGAAACATGGACAGCCAGGCAACACGTCAACGTTTTCTTTTTTTATGCTGCCCAAACAATCAAAACACAAATACACAAAAACACAGCAATATACAACAATATCAATGCAGCAAAATAACGTACGCCGTAATCCTAGGCATACAATTCATGGGATATATTCATATATACTTTTATTTTCTTTTGGCCACGTCCGGCTCAACACGACATTCTCAGACGTCGCAAGTCTCTCGTGTAGCACGCTGTAGAGGAAGTCCTCTCCTGGGACTCACACAGTCAGGAGGAGCAGCTTGCAGTCCCTACAGAACCGAAGTGACAACTCTGTCCACAACAGGAGCGATGGCTCAAACACAACAAGAGATGCGGCTCACACACAAACAAGAAGATGGTTCTTACACCACAAAAGCGACGGTCCTGGTACAGCAGAAGTGACGGCTCTGGTATGACTGGCTCAACAGGTCGCTGGTTCAAATTCCTCAAAAGCGGCGGCTGTGGCTCGGCAGCAGCGGCGGCTCTGGCACAACTGGTACGTCGAGTTACCGTCGACATCCACGTCGACCTCTCCACACCTCAGCAGGGCGGAGACAGGGGTAAATCTCAGCTACGCCCCAGACCCAAGCGCAGTGGCAGGTCGGGTTACTGTCGACTCCCACGCTGATCTCTCCACACCCCCTGCAGGGTGGAGATGGGGGTAGACTCCAGCTACGCCCAGACCCTCTAGCAGTGGCAGCCAGTTCCCGGTCGTACCAGGACAATGACTTTTCCTGGGGTAACTGATAACTACCTTGATTATCAAGCCTACTATAACACGGCTATTATTCACCACGGTTATAATCATATTCATAACCAACAGTTGCTTTATATTTCACCAGAACTTGGGGAAAATAGCCATAGCGAAATCTACAACGTTCTACACGCCTTTGTGAAGTCTATATTGACGTGATTTCATTCTTTCTTGGTTGAAATATTTTGTTGTGCGTGTTTTTGTTTTCTTTGTGGCAAAGGGTACGTAGGTCAAAGATCTGCTCGATAGTACATCTACCTTTCTGGCAGTGATGGAGAATTTATATCACTGGGATTAATTCTTGGTTGTGGACTGATTATACAGAGTATTCAGCTGGAAACCACGTGAAATGTGGCGAAAAAAATATGACCACAAGTGTTGTGTGTTGAATATTATAAACCACCAGAGATGTGAGACATCCCAGTTTATGCATTCACTAGATATCCTTCATCGTAATTCTACAATTAGTTTTAAACAACCTGAGTGTGGGGACATTTCATTGCCCCCTCAGTGTGTAGACAGTGGACATGACAAAGAATTTGTAGAAAAATTAGATAAAGCCAATAGCAGTTTCAGCCAAACTTGCGAAATGCCTGTGTTAGTTTTAACAAGGCTCAAAAGTTCAAAGACTTCACTATTCAAGGATAAAGATTTTATGCAAATGGAGAATGCCATTTCAAATCCTACTTTCACCTGGAGTTCTTGTTATGCAGGTGCCACAAAAGACGAAAGCAACAGATGCCAGAAATGACATGGGAGCCACCTCTTCCACGACCAGGAATTCCTGTTAAGATCATAACCCAAGTTGGAAAACACTGAACCACAAGCTCTTGAAAATAGGAAATACTTAACCCACAAAAAGAAAGCAACACCATAAGCTCCATTGAAAAAAAAAAAACACACACAGAATCACAACCATTCCAACTCTGATAGGAAAACGTGTTCACGCCTATATTCATGTGGTTCAGTTCTGAGTGAACATTCCTTTGAGTTTTAAATTTCACATGCTTTATCAGGTTGTTCTTTTGTAGAGGGTTAGATGGATTGAGGCTTATTTATGTGAACTGGAGTTTATTTCATATTGAATGCTTTACCCTTATATCTACTGACAGTATCATAGGGTTTGTCACCCTGATCAGATACGCTTTTAAGGATTGTAATGCATCTAACATAGGCACGTGTAAACCATGCCAGTCTAGGGTAGATTTTGGGTGTTTTGCAGTTGTTGACTGTCAGGACAGAACTAGGAGGGTGTTCTTAATTGCAGAGTGGAGTCCTCGCGGTGGCAATGGTAGACGCAGTGTGTCGTGTGTCGAGTTTTGTCAGTGGGGCGGTCGGGGGTGGGCGCTGATTGGTCAATTAGGTTTGTGTTGTGTGATTTGTGTTCATCCCACCTCTGGTTGAGAGGGGAGAGGGAAGTCTGTGTCACTCTGAGTCGCAGCGTGTGAGCTGTTTGATGTCCAGCCGAAGCGTTTGTGCCGTTTGGTTTTGATAGGCTTCTGCCTGAGTACTAAGGGCTCGTGGACTCATGTCCTTAACTTAGGCTGAATCGTCGTTTCGTTGTGCATCTCCTGGGAAGAGACCAGGGTGCGTTGTTTGTCTTGGCGTGAGGTATGTAGTTTTGTGCAAGTATTAACAGTTTGTGAGATGTAGTTTTGGTGTGCTAGTTAAGTGTAAGTCCTGTGATTTGTTTGTCAATTCAAGGTATGGTGGGGACAATAGCTGAGAGGTAATTCTATGTGGTAGATGTGCGTGGTGGTTATTTGTTTTTGTGTGTTTATGGCGAATTAGGGTGCAGACGGTAAATAGGGGTGTGCGTTGGAAATCATTATTCTAGGCTTGCGTTTTGTTTTCCCCATCTAGTGAAATGTTGTGTGTATGTATGGTAGTGAGTGCTATGGGTGTGAGGCTGTTTGACTGCTTAATTGTGGTTAGTGGGAGAGGTTTTGTAGTGTGTTTGCATGTGTGTGCATGTGTGTATGAGTGAGTATGGTATGCGTGAGTTTAAGCTGGTGGGTGTATGTATGCATATGTGTTGGATGCATTAAGTTATGGGAGTTGAGGCTTAATGTAGATATTTCCACCCAGTGTGGTAACATTCATGGTTACTGTTGGTAAACTGTTAAGAGGCTATAATGGCTGTGTCGTCATGATAATTGAATTGGCAATGTGGTTAAGTATGCCCATTTGAGGTGCAGGCAAAATTATGATAATGCTTCACTTTTGATTTTAGGTTGCTATACATAATTTTGGTGGAGACTAGGAAGATTTTGTAACATTTTTGGAGGATGCCCCTAAACATGTTTTGATAAGGGCGAAATAATTATTCTTAACTTGATTTAAATTTTGTTGCAGATGTGAGTGTGGGTTGGGATTCAACATGCCATGTGAAATTGTGTCATTAAATTAAGAGGGTGATTGATAGTATAGAGTTGCAAGGGGATGTTAGAATTATAATTACACAAATTGTTGGTGTGGCCCAAAGAGGTTAATTGACAGCTATGTTGTATAAAAATAACAGTATGCAGTGTGGCCAACATGGCCGTATTACTCCAAAGGGCTAAAATCATGGTACTGGAGAAGTTATGTTGTTAACTGGTTGATGAAATTTAACAATTGCCACTTCATGATTGGTAACAAGCAATGTAAAGTTCTCAAGTCATAGCTGGCAGAGACTGGTCACAATGGGGTTGTTTTGTATTAAGGTGTGTTGTGGTCAATGGGGTGTGGGACTGTATTGAAGGTGACGTTTGGTCATGTCCTAGAGTGACCTGGTTCACTGCTAGCTGCAACCCTTTGTCGCAGCTGCGACCCTTCACCACCAGCTGCAACCCTTTGCCACAGTTGCGACCTTTCACTGCCAGCTG
>JADBJO010007885.1:62500-67500 GCA_016801955.1 Conus betulinus
AGGATCATTTACTGTCAGTCTAAACCACGGTGTACTGTTGATGGCAATTGTCCACCCCGTGTCTCATCAACGCACTGCCCAGAAAGGACAGACAGCTTATAGAGTCCTCGTTCTGTGATCTGCCTCCCTCCTCCCCCCCCCCCCTCCATCAATCTTCTAATCATCAACCACCTGACTCCCTCCCTACCCTCAGTCACCCCCTTCCATCATCAGTCAGTCACTCCCTCCGCACCATCCTCCTCCTCCATCTCACCACCAAGCACCACCTCCACGTCATGTTTGTGTAGGCCTACTTGGAGACAGGCACAATCCGTATTTCTCCATCCTTTATACCCTGTCAAACCCTACTCTGCTTCGTTTAATGCAGATAATGATACTGTCAACTGGAAGCACACATACAACTCATAAGACAGCATCTCTGTGCAAGTCAGTTCTACAACCGCGATTCCACCCACAGACAGAATGTCCACGGTGAATGAACATGCCCCTTCCTGTCAGTCTGCCAGACATGCTAAATCTCACAGCGACCAGTTTCGTCCTATGACGATAAACTTGCGGAATATGGCCTCCATGAAGCTAGCAGCAGCAAAGTTCCTGCACTGAGTGAACATATGCAGTAAGTCGAGTATTATGTTTTCTTTTTCACTAGACTGAACAAAATTTTGTAGAAGTTGACAGTAATGTCAACAAGAAGAGCAGCTAAACACATCGATGTCTTCTCTTTAATGTACACTGATGAACTGTTTTCATATTCTTTTCTTATAATGCTGGTGCAGAATGGTCATGTTGTTGTTGATCTATGTGTTGATTTGTAGTGTATTTTGGACATTGTATAGCGGCCGAATTGTAACAGCTCTTTTAACTGATTACCATTTCGTGCTTGTCAACAGTAACTGAGCACACATTAACCCGTTTTTCCCTATTATTTCTTGCATGAATGTTGCAACAATTTGGTGCATTTTGGATTGTTTATCACTTTATTCATATTTTCATTTATTTTGCTTTATGTCATTTCCAGGATAATACTATTTAACCTTTCTTAATGGTCACACTAAATATTTCTTTTACCTGAGGAGTTTTCTCTCTCTCTCTCTCTCTCTCTGTCTGTCTGTCTGTCTCTCTATCTATCTATCTATCTATCTATCTATCTATCTATCTATCTATCTATCTACCTATACCTATCTATCTATATCTTTTGATCTCCCTTGCATCTTTAAACGGATCCTCAAGCATATGCTCAAAGATTGTCCCCTACATTTTTTACTGTTGCATAATGTTTTTAGTTTTCCAGCAATTTTTTTCCTCTCCACACTTTCGTTTTGGTTTATTTACTACCTTTCGCTGGCTTCTTTGGGGGTGCTGTTGGATTCTTTTTTGAACGCTTGGTGATGAGAACACCACAGAATTACAGACTGTGGTGTGTCTATTTGACGCGAAGAACTCGGACACAATCAGCCGTGTCTCCCTGATGAGTCTGATCCAATGGACGAAAGGCCTAGGAGCAGGTGATTTACATAGATCTGCCTTCGAAAGGGATTGCAATAGTTATCTCATGCAGCTAGTGAAGGGTTTACATATTTACAACATACATTTTCTTCATCTTCAACCCCCTTTTTTATTCTAATTTTCAAGTCTTTGCCAAATCATTACCATAATGATGGAAGAATTGTTAACCTGCACTTGTTTTCCCAGCATTATATTGTTTAGTCAATCAGTGGGCGATTGCATCTTAGTAGATCCAAGTAAAGGTTGTTCTGCACATTGCTTAGCTGCTGACAATGCTTGGGTTATTGAACAGCAGAGCTGACCACTCAGACTGTTCTATATCTTTTGATCTCCCTTGCATCCTTAAACGGATCCTCAAGCATAGGCTCAAAGGTTGTCCCCAACAGTTTTTTTACTGTTTGCATAATGTTTTTAGTTTTTCAGCAACTTTTCCCGTCTTCACACTTTCATTTTGTTTCATTTTTACTACCTTTTGCTGGCTGCTTTGGGGGTGCTGTTGAATTTTTTTGAACCCTTGGTGGTGAAACACCACAGAATTACGGACTGTCGTGTGTCTCTGTTTGACGCGAAGAACTCGGACACAATCAGCCGTGTCTATCTGATGAGTCCGATCCAAGGGACGAAAGGCCTAGGAGCAGGTGATTCATATAGATCTGCCTTCGAAAGGATTGCGATAGCTCTCTCGTGCAGCCAGTGAAGAGTTTACATATTTACAACATACATTTTCTTCATCTTCAAGCCTTTTTAAAAATTTTATTTTAAATTTCAAATCTTTGCCAAATCATTACTATAATAATGGAAGAATTATTAGCCTGCACTTGTTTTTCCCCACTACTTAATTGTTCAGCATCACACACACACACACACACACACACACACACACGCGCGCACACACACACACACACACACACACACACACACACACACACATATATATATATATATATATATATATATATATGTGTGTGTGTGTGTGTGTGTGTGTGTGTGACCAAACAACTGGCCCAGGACATGTTCGACAGCTCATTAAGAGAAATGTGCACAGATTTTGACAATATACACCTATCCAAAGCAGAGAGAAGGATTATTGTGCGTATTTCAGTCACAACTGGAAACAAGTTGTGCGGCAGGTGCTTGCCTGTCCCCCTCCCCTCTCTGTGTGCGAGTTCTTGAATTCGCTGTTCTTTTGTATCTATTGTATTCTTGGCATACTTTGAGGGATATATATTTTCTATAGTTGTTAAGGATCAGCTTCTTTTTTTTACGTGATATTTTAATCCTATTTGTTTATCAACATTCTCTGGCGTGTATAATCTCGTGCATAAGCATATCTGTATATCAAACCTTCACAGCGTGTATAAACTTCTCCTACACTGTGGAAATTGCATGTCAAAACTGCAAAATAAACACTGTACAAAAGCTACATCAGTATATCAAACCTCCACAAGTCTGTAAGACACACCTGCGGCTATACACACCTAGCTGTCAAAACTCCAAAGTTTGTGAGCCTCTCCTACACAATTACATCGGTTTATCAAACAACTACAGTGTGTAAACCTCTCCAACAGAGTCATGTACATCAACCCTTCACAGTGTATGTAAAGCTCCAACACAGCCATGTCTATCAATCCTCTACAGTGTGTGCAAACCTCTCCTAAACAGCTGTGTCTATTAATCCTCAACAGTGGTGTAAACTTGTTCTATACAGCTATGTCTGTTAATCCTCCACAGTGTGTGTAAACCTCTCCTGCAAAGCTATGTTTATTAATCCTCTACAGTATGTGCAAACCTCTCCAACATAGCCATGTCTGTCAATCCTCTACCATGTGTGTAAACCTCCCCTACACAGCCACGTCTATCAGCTCTCTGCACTGTGTGTACACATCTCCTACACAGCCATGTCTATCAATCTTTTACAGTGTGTGTAAACCTCTCCAACACTACCATGTCTCTTAACCCTCTACAATGTTGTAAACCTCTTCTACGCAGCCGTGTCTATTTATATCTTACATTGTGTGTAAATCCCTCCAACAAATTCATATCTATCAATCCTCTAAAGTCTGTGTAAATCTTTTCTACACAGCCATGTCTATCAATCTGTTAAAGTGTGTGTAACCCCTTCTACACGGGCATGTCTATCAATCTTTTAAAGTGTGTGTAAATCCCTTCTACACAGCCATGTCTATCATTACGTTACAGTGTATGTAAACATCTCATACACAGCCATGTCTATCAATCTTTTACAGTGTGTGTAAATCCCTTCTCCACGGACATGTCTATCCATCTTTTACAGTGTGTGTGTAAACTCCTTCTACACCGACATGTCTATCAATCTTTTACAGTATGTGTAAACCTCTTCTACACGGACATGTCTATCAATCTTTCACAGTGTGTGTGTAAACCCCTTCTGCACAGACATGTCTATCAATCTTTTACAGTGTAGGTAAACCCCTACTACATGGACATGTTTATCAATCGTTTACAGTGTGTGTAAACCTCTTCTACACGGACATGGTTATCAATCTTTTACAGTGTGTGTAAACCCCTTCTACACGGACAGGTCTATCAATCTTTTACAGTGTGTAATCCCCTTCTACACAGCCATGTCTATCATTACTTTACAGTGTGTGTAAATATCTCCTACAGAGCCACGTCTATCAACCCTCTATAATGTATGTAAACCTTTTCTACATAGATATGCCTATCCACTCTCTACAGGTTGTGTAAATCCTTCTACACTGCCATGTCTATCAACCATCTACAGTGTGTGTAAACCTCTTCTACACAGCCAGGTCTATCAAGCGTCTACCGTGTGTGTGAACCTCTTCTACACAGCCATGTCTATATAATCCTCTATAGTGCATGTACACTTCTTCTACACAGCCATGTCTATAAATCCTCTATGGTGTATGTATACCTCTTCTACACAGCCATGTCTATCAATCCTCTATGGTGTATGTAAACCTCTTCTTCACAACTATGTCTTTCAATTCTCTATAGTGCATGTAAACCTCTTCTTCTACACAGCCATGTCTCTATAAATCCTCTATAGTGCATGTAAACCTCTTCTACACAGTCATGTCTATCAATCCTCTATGGTGTATGTAAACCTCTCCTACACAGCCATGTCTGTCAATCCTCTATGGTGTATGTAAACCTCTTCTACACACAGCCATGTCTATCCAATCCTCTATGGTGTATGTAAACCTCTTCCACGAAGCCCTGTCTATCAACCTTCTACAGTGTATGTAAACCTCTCCTACACAGCTTCGTCTATCAGCCCTCTGTGGTGTATGTAAACTTTTTCTACAGAACAATGTCTATCAACCCTATACAGTGTGTGTAAACCTCTTCTACACAGCCATGTCTATCAATCCTCTACAGTGTGTGTAAACCTCTCTCCTACATAGCCATGTACTTCTCTATCAAACCACCACAGTGTAAAATGTCTCCTGCGCGTCTGTCAAACCACCACAGTGTGTTGAAAAATCTGC
>JADBJO010007885.1:72500-77500 GCA_016801955.1 Conus betulinus
TTTTCTTGCAATTTTCAATACAGTTTCCCAATCTACTGCGGTATGTAGCTTGAGTTCCCAATTCACAAAAGGCTTAATATCAAGTACATATAATTTATCGAGAAGTATATTATAGTAAATCTTAGCTCCTTTACTAACACTTGTTATGATTTTCAATAACTTATCTTAAATAAATGTCAGCGAACCGCCCAGAGAAACGTGGACAAACGAGTCACAAGACAAACCACAACGCGTTTCGACCTCTTAGGTCTTCTTCAGGTGCAACAAAAATGAAACAAATAACGAAAATGCACTTAGTTTTGATCGCTTCTGTGTTCAGCGCAAGAAAGAAGGCCTTCTTTCTTGCGCTGAACACAGAAGCGATCAAAGCTATGTGCATTTTCGTTATTTGTTTCATTTTTGTTGCACCTGAAGAAGACCTAAGAGGTCGAAACGCGTTGTGGTTTGTCTTGTGACTCGTTTGTCCACGTTTCTCTGGGCGGTTCGCTGACATTTATTTAAGATTTGTTTAGATTTCCGCCTGCAGTCGTTTCACTTTGCAACTAGATCTATTTCAATAACTTGCAATTTTCATTCTTATGATTATTTTCAAATTTTATGTTTCTTTTCCTTGCATATTTTTTTACTGCATGGACACATCCAAAATAGTGTAGAGGATTTAAATGAATTCCCACCTTTGTTGTCATAGCTTCATAACTTAAAAAATTGCCATTTTCGTCAATCATATCTCCTACGTAGAATATACCTTTCTCTGCCCATAGTTTGTAGAAAACATGGGAATGGTTAATTTTGAATTTATCATTGTAAAAAAACAGGTTCTGAAATAATTTCTTCGTTGTTATCTAAATCCACATGAATGCTCAGACTGCCATATGACGTAAATACGTCTTTCCAAAACTATTTGCATTTACTGTACAAAAATCTCTTTGATCCAAAATATTTTATATTGTTAACTTCTGGACACTGTGTTACTAAAATGGTCTTCCACTTTTGATCCTCCTTATTTATTAATTTTCTTATCCAGACAATTTCAGTGCTTGCATAAAAGCATAGATATTTGGTAATCCCATACCCCCATGTTCAATATCATGTACTGCATATTTTCATTTAATTTTGTCAGGCTTTCCATTCCAGACAAAATCAAAACACATGCTTTGTAATTGTTTCATAACATCATCAGGAGGGGTTTGGAAACAACAACCACAAGTATATACAAACTTTGACAAAATAAGAGATTTTAGGACTGCAACCTTACCTAATGGTGTGCACATCCGTTTGGACCAAGTTTTGAACAACCTTTTCACTTCGAAAAACTTATCTGATATATTAAGCTCTATTAATTTGAAAGGTCATTTGTAAACCATATTCCAAGAATTTTGAATTTTCTTGGATTCCACATCATGTGTTTTTCAACTAGGTACACTATTTTCGAGTCCCTTGTTTTGTCCTAACCATACATTGCAAGTTTTTTCAAAAGTTAATTTTTAACCCTGAAATATTTTCAAATTCTGATAATGAATCAAAAAGTTTTTCGTCAGATTTTTTATCTCCTTGTAGAGTGAAAAACGTATCGTCTGCAAACTGGTTTATCTTGAGCTCTGTTTCTGATATTTTTATTCCCTTAATTTCCTCATCGTTCCTGATTCTGCATGCTAATAACTCTACACATAATACAAATAGATATGGTGATAGAGGATCCCCTTGACGGCACCCTCTTTTTACCGGAAAAGTTTCGGACATTTTGCCGTTAACAATTACGTGTGTGTTTTAATGTTGTTATAAAAAGTACAAATCCATTTACAAATATATTCACCAAAACCAAAGCATTTGACGACTTTCACTAAGTAATTCCAGTTAACGGAATCAAAAGCCTTTTCAAAGTCTATGGAAACTAGTAGTCCTGGTAACTTTTTGTGCTCCAAAATAATCATATCATACAATGTTCCCAAGTTTCCCCAATATACCGCCCTGATATGAATCCCGTCTGATCTTCGTGTATCAATTTTGGCAAGACTGTTTTGATTCTGTTAACTATACATGTTGATCCTATTTTGTAGGTTACATTTAGCAATGAAATTGGCCTCCAATTATTGTTGAATTCCCTAGATTTGTCTCTCTCTTGGGTAAACATACTATTACCCCCTCCCTTTGTGTTACTGACATTTCCCCTTTACAAAAACTCTCATTTAAAGAACGAGTAATAAAATCCCCTAGTTGTCTCCAGAAAAATTTGAACAAGCTCACCGTAAATCCCATCTGTGCCGGGACTTTTATCATTCTGCATATTTCTTAATGTTTCTGTTGCTTCTTCTTTTGTTATAAATCCCTCCAAGTTGTCAGATTCAGATTTTTTAATGTTGGTATTGTTTCTTTAAACTTATCCATATTGATATCTTGTGATTCACGTTCTTTATAAAGTTCTTGAAAAAAGTTTTACTTTCTTCTAACATTTCATTGGTTTCTGATAAAACGTGGCCGTCGTCCTTCACAAGTTTTTAGCATCTGCTTACTCACATAATGTGTGTTTTTCAAGAGAACAAAAAATACTTATTTATTTTCTCCCCTTGCAGTGCCCACCTTACTTTTGATCTCAACAGAAATTCCTTCCATTTTAGACTTCCTACTTTCTGTCCACTGGGTTTTCTTTTCATTTAAGGCTGTTCTGTCTGCTTCGTTCAGATGCAGATTGTTCTCAAGGGACTGTATTTCGTGTTCTAAAGTTTGTTCAGCCTTTTTCAGGTCTTTATTCTTACTTACACACTATATGTAATTGTTTTGACCCTAATTTCCATCAGCAGCGTATCAAGAAATATCTGATCTGATATTACAAACTGAACTTGATCATTTGGTATCTGTTTTAAGTTTTCTCTGTCGTATGGTACAGCTGCATATTGACTTTTAACATTTTCTATTGTATCATTTATGGACTGTACATATGTGTAATCTTTAATAATGTTGAATTAAATTTCCAAAGACTTTTTTTTTTTTTTCTACCTCTTTAAAGGTAAATTCAACTGTAACCAACGAATGGTCACTGCGGTATCCAAAAAGAGTATTGAGTTACTCACGTTTCACACTAATCTTTCAGAAGCAGTTAGATAGTCCAGGCGGCTTAGTCCAGGTGGATTTGACCTTCGCCAAGTGTATCTGAAAACTTCTGGGTTACACTCCCTCCATATACCTACCAGCTCAAATTTAGACATCATTTCTATTACTTCTTCCCTGGCTTTTGGCGTTGTTTAATTTTTTTTTATAGTTATCATAATCTAAAGCTGGGTTAAGATCCAAATTCCAGTCACTAGCAATAATAATATTTGGATTACTAAGTTCCTCTATTTTATTTTGTACATCCTGAAAAAAGCAGGATCGTCTCTATTCGGGCCATAAATATTTACTAATGTTAACTGTTTTCCCAACGTATTCAAAGGACAATAACATAGTTTCCATTTGTATCCTTGATTGTTTTCTCTATTTTAAGCTCAAAATTATTGTTGAATAAAATACCTACTCCCCTTGATCTACTATTATTAGAAGAAAATACACGCTCATATCCTCATTCAGCTCGTACCTAGCGTTCTAATTTCTTCGTAACATGCGTATCCTGCCGAAAATACACTGAGTATTATTTTTGTCTCAAATGTTGAAACACATCGCTTCTTTTTCCAAAATTCCCAAGGCCCTGGCAGTTAAGAGACGATATTTTCAGGCTACTCATTATAATTTTGCATTTTTCTTTTATGTTTTTATGCTCCTGATTAATGAGACATAGTTGTCAAAGATGCCATGATTGAACTCGGACAAATAGAACTTAATATACGAATAAACAAAGGAAAATAATATGTGTAAAACATCCTTTTGATGCCAGTGGGTGACCGACGGACACGAGCACTTAAGAAACTGAAGCATTAGGACAATAACATTATGACAGTTACTACTAAAGAATAGAAATTAAAAGAACAGATAAAATGGTAAAATTGTCAAAAACTGATCAACACAAAAACAAAGCAAGCAAATCAACAAACTAGAACCTTCCCCGATTAACTTCGGCAATCGGGAACACAGGACAGATACATTTTTTTTTCTTTCCCTCTTTCTTTTTGGTCATGTGGCACAAAAAGAACACTACCAAACATGACGGAGAAAAGAGGTATTAAGGGAGTTGGTGGTTAAGTTGTGTGGGGGTGGGGGGGGGGGGGGGGGGGGGGGGGGGGGGGGGAGGTAGTGAGGGGGGGGTACTGGGGGGGGGGACGGGGGGGGGAGGTAGGTAGTGGAAAACTGATAAGCCCGGAGCGAACAATCGCATGTAATCGAGGGTATGTGCACTCGCATACTAGCTCACGTGTGCGTGTAGAAACAAGCCTAGTAACAGTATCACCTATTCTCACAACGTTATAAAGATCTCTCTAATTTTATCAAGAAAAAGAGTTTTCTATTAATAAATCAATTTTACTGTCGGATGGGATCTTTCTTGCAGGAAAGGATGAATAAAATTGGGGGAGGGGGTATGGTGGTGACAAGAATGGGGAGGAGGGGACACATAACAAAGGATCTGAGAAAGAGAAAGAAAGAAATGGAGGATGAAAAAAGACATCATTTCCTTCGCGACAAAAACATCAGCGGTACACGCTAAAACAATACAAAATGTAAACGAAAGGCAGTTTCAACTGTATTGCCCTACGTATTATCTTCGTTTCAGATGAATAAGAACGAAACATGAGCTATGAAGAAAAAGTACCAATTCGATTAATGCGTCGCCTAATAACCTTCTTGGCGCTCAACTGTTTTTAACACTTAGTATTATTACACATTAAAGAGAAAAAAGCGTAACCTTAAGCTTCTTCAGTCAACCAGATCATCTGTCAACTTAATCATTGTATACAGTGTCACAACAATATATTTCAATCACTCACTTTATAACAATATCACACAATGAATTAATATTTAACCTCTCCTCTGTCATCAAAAATAATTCAGTGAATGGGGGGGTCATGCACAGAAGC
>JADBJO010007885.1:80000-85000 GCA_016801955.1 Conus betulinus
AGAAAACCTACAAACAGAGTGGACTTTTTCATAGCGTTATGTCATCCTTCCTATGCATTGAGATCAAGTGATCCTGTTTGGGAAAAAAAGAGGGCAATGTTTGAAACAGGGGTGGGGAAGCGAGGGAAACAAAGGGGCGTTTTTCGTTACCTTTCGACTTAGCAGCGAAATATTTACTTACAGTACTTGACATGATCATAAATATTAAAGAAAATGTTTTTTCAAATGACTTGACTTTAGCATGGTTTGCTCTTTCTAGTTTCTCTTCCATCTGCAGTTTTTACATGATAAATGACTTTTAGAACAGTTATAAAAAAAAAATCGTTGAAGTATTCATTCAAATGACACAAAATACCACACAAAATAATTCACACGAAGTAAATCATGTTGTCCCTGTGCTCGCGTTTAAACTAGCCATGAGAAGCGCGAGCGCCGGGAGAGCTCCTAACTCACGTCCTCTCACCACGCTGAGCCCCAAGGACACTTCGTGTTTGACTGTAGGGAATATGAAGCTTTACGTATGACACAATTGCTCTTCAGCATTATATTATGAAAAGACGTAACTATGTTCGAATACTTTCATCAGCAGATGTAGATACTATGAAATCGCGCGCTCGCGCGGGTGTATTTGTTGTGTGTGTGTGTGTGTGTGTGTGTGTGTGTGTGTGTGTGTGTGTGTGTGTGTGTGTGTGTGTGTGTGTGCAAAGAGCTGAGAGAGAGAGAGAGAGAGAGGAGAGAGAGAGAGAGAGAGAGAGAGAGAGAGAGAGAGAGAGAGAGAGAGAGAGAGAGAGAGAGAGAGACTTGGGTTCTGCTTGCTTACAAGATGGATAGATATTTTGTTGTTAGCAGTGTGTAAGAAAGCAAAAGCTATGGCTTCGACTTATTTCTTTTTTTTTGTGTGTGTTACTTTCAGTCAAATACCGACTATACCCCTTCAGTATCACTGTGGACGGTGCATGGTGTGCATCAGCAAGCACCGGCGACGAAAGCATCACACTTAGCTGTCCTGGAGTCATGTATGGACAGACAGTCCGTATCACCAGATACGCAAATGGCTTCAAAGGAGATAATCGTACTCTCAATTTGAATGAATTTCAAATTTGGGGTAAGTATGATGTTGTGGGCGTTAACAATAAACTCCTCTCTCTCTCTCTCTCCTCTTCTCTCTCTCTCTCTCTCCTCTCTCTCCTCTCCTCTGATCTCTCGTCCTCCTCTCTCTCTCTCTCTCTCTCTCTCTCTCTCTGTAAGTATGATATTGTGGGCGTTAACAATAAACTCTCTCTCTCTCTCTCTCTCCATCTCTCTCTCTCTCATCTCTCTCTCTCTCTCTCTCTCTCCTCTCTGTATATGTGCACGGGTGTGTTTTTGTGAGTGTACATGCACGTCTGTGTCGCATGCGTGTTTGCCTGTGGAATATGATGTGAACTAGGCGGGGAACAGTTGTTATGGTACAACGGGAAGGATGTGAACTAGGCGCTCTAAGGGGAACAGTTTGTTATGGTACAACGGAATAGGATGTGAACTAGGCGCTCTAGGGGGAACAGTTGTTATGGTACAATGGACAGGATGTGAACTAGGCGCTCTAGTTGTTATGGTACAATGGAATAGGATGTGAACTAGGCGCTCTAGGGGGAACAGGTTGTTATGGTACAACGGAATAGGATGTGAACTAGGCGCTCTAGGGGGAAAGGTTGTTATGGTACATGGGAATAGGATGTGAACTAGGCGCTCTAGGTGGTACAAACAGTTGTGTTATGGTCACAGACCAGTGCGTGAGCCACGTCAGGAAGGTAAAGGTTGTTATTCAGAATGCCACGACTGGCACCAGTGCAGGCCGCACACCAAGATTGATGCACCAAGGCCTTGCTTAAGGAGTCGATTATTTATAGACAGGCATAATCAGACTGTTGAGAATGTCTTTAGTGTGTGCAGGTTGATTTACATTCCTTACTGTCATATGCCCATCAAGGTACAAGCCAGGTGGTTCCAAGCAGACAATGAAATGAAAGGAATGGGACTATTTAGGGCGAACCAGCTGGCGCAAAGATAGAGTCACAGATGAGTGAGTGAAGGCCTGAAATGTGACGTCAGTCCAAGGGGAAGGACATGGATTTGAAGACGGTGAATGATGTCATCGATGGAAATTTTAAGAAACTCTAAGGGTTGGTGGAAGATTGATCTTGTGTCCAATTATCAGTTTGATACCAAACGTTGGCTCAGAGATATACCAGGCCTCGAAGCGCTTACGCGGATTGTTTAGTAATCCGGAGCAAGATCCTAATTGTCGTGTGCAGTCTGCAGAGCCTTCTCTAATGGGTACCCCCTGTATTGATGATCCAGTTCTTAAAACTTTCATTGCAGTCTCCTCTAATGTTAACTTTTACCCCTCCCCCTTTCCCTCCCCCCGTATTGATGATCCCATTCTTAAAACTTTCATTGCAGTCTCCTCTAATGGGTACCCCCCTGTATTGATGATCCAGTTCTTAAAACTTTCATTGCAGTCTCCTCTAATAGGTTCCCCCCCCCCTCCTCCCCCCCATTTTGATGATCCCATTCTTACAAATTTCATTGCAGTTTTCTGTAATGCCCCCCCCCCCCCCCCTTCCGTATTGATGATCCTATTCTTACAACTTTCACTGGGGTCTTCTCTAATGGGTACTACCCCCCCCCCCCCCCCCCCCCTTCCGTATTGATGATCCCATTCTTACAATTTTCACTGCAGTAAGGTCAAGGACACTTTAACTTGAGTGTGGTGTGTGGGGACTTGGCTACTTCGTCCGATTTGTTGGTTTTGATTGTACATGTTGTTGTGGCTGTCGTTTGTTGTTGTTGTTGCTGCTGCTGCTGCTGCTTCTGTTGTTCTTGTTGTTGTCGTCGTCGTTGTTGTTGCTGTGTTGTTGTTGCTGTTGTTGTCGTTTTTGTTGTTTGTTGCTATTGTTGCTATGTTGTGTTTTTGTTGTTGTCGTTTTATTGATGCTGTTATTGCCGCGCTGCTGCGGTTGTTGTTGTTGTTGTTGTTTTTGTTTTCGTTGCTCTTGCTGTGGTTGTTGTTGCGTTGTTGTTGCTGTCGTTGCTGTTGCTGTTGCTGTTGCTGTTTTGTTGTTGTTTGTTGTTGTTGTTGTTGTTGCTGTTGCAGTTGTTGCCGTTGTTGTTATCGTCGTTGTTGCTGCTGTTCTTATTATTGTTTGTTTTTGTTGTTTGTCATTGTTTGATGTTACTTGTTATGGTCATAGCTGACAGTGTTGTAAAGATGTCCACTGCATTGCACAGTGCCTAGAGGAGTCAGTCAGGTGTCCAGCAGGGAAAACGCGGGGGGAAGGATTGCAAGGAAGATTGCAGCATTCACTGTGGGAAAGGACCTGGCAGAAGAAACTTCTGTACCAAACGTAATGGCACATGCTATATGATGGTGAGTGACGAAACATGTACGCGCACACACACTGACGCACAGGCGCACAGACACACACACACACACACACCACACACACACACACACACACACACACACACACACACACACACACACAAACACACACACTCTCTCTCTCTCTCTCTCCTCTCGCTCTTTCTCTCTCTACAAACTCTCTCTCTTCTCGCCTCTCCACAAACCACACCACTCACTCACCACACACACACACAACACACACACACACACACGAGACACAAACGAGACACACGAGGGGACGAGAGAGATGAGATAAGAGTAGAGAGAGAGAGAGAGAGAGAGAGAGAGAGAGGGAGAGAGAGAGAGAGAGAGATGGAGGGGGGGGGGCTATGAAAGAAACTGCATACAAAATGAGGGCCAAAGATGACAGTGTGCACCCTGCACTTCGCCCTACACAGGAGACAAGTGTTCAGGTACTGGTTACACACCACAGGCTACACAGGAGACAAGTGTTTCAGGTACTGGTTATATACCACAGGCTATGCTGGACACAAGTGCTCAGGTACTGGTTATATACCACACAGGAGACAAGTGTTCAGGTACTGGTTATATACCACAGGCTACACAGGAGACAAGTGTTCAGGTACTGTTATATACCACAGGCTACACAGGAGACAAGTGTTCAGGTACTGGTTATATACCACAGGCTACACAGGAGACAAGTGTTCAGGTACTGGTTATAGACCACAGGCTACACAGGAGACAAGTGTTCAGGTACTGGTTATATACCACAGGCTACACAGGAGACAAGTGTTCAGGTACTGGTTATATACCACAGGCTACACAGGAGACAAGTGTTCAGGTACTGGTTACACACCACAGGCTACACAGGAGACAAGTGTTCAGGTACTGGTTATATACCACAAGCTACACAGGAGACAAGTGTTCAGGTACTGGTTATATACCACAAGTTACACAGGAGAGAAGTGTTCAAGTACTCGTGTTATACAACAGGCTACACGGGACACCAGTGTTCAGGTACTCGCTATATACCATAGGCTACACAGGAGACAAGTGTTCAGGTACTCGTTATATCACACAGACTACACAGGAGACGTGTTCAGGTACACGCTATATGCCACAGGCTACACTGTGTGTGTCATCATGTTAATTCTACAGCCTAGAATAAAAACAAACGTTCGTTTCAAAACAATAAAAGAGGGGATGGGCTTGGGGATGGGGGGGGGGGATATTATACAGCCATGCAGACTTGTGAATATGAGTGTGTGCGTTTGTGTGTGTGTGTGTGTGTGTGTGTGTGTGTGTGTGTGTGTGTGTGTGTGTGTGTGTGTGTGAAGTCAAGTCAAGTCAAAATTATATTTCCAAATGGAACATTGAATAAACAGAGAAACTGCTTTTCTACATCAAGCCATCATAACAAAACAAAGAAACTGGAATAACAAAATAAAAAAAAAAACGAAGGAAATACAAAGAGCGAAAATCAACGGAAAACGGCGAGGGAGGTGGTGGGGTGAAATCTGGGGGGGGGGGGGGGGGGGGGTGAGGTGTGGGGAGGAAAATAAAAACGGAGGGGGTAGGATAGAGGCGTGGGGTT
>JADBJO010007885.1:90000-104797 GCA_016801955.1 Conus betulinus
CATTTACAGGTAACTGGCTACGCAAGAAACACGCGTAAAGGAAACTGTCATTTAGCACAGGCCATACAAACAAGTGTGCCGCTAACTCATGTAACAATGGCTAGACAGGAAACGAGTGTACAAGATAACGGTCATGTAACACGAGCTAAATAGCAAACAGGAGTACAGGTAACAGTCCAGTAACACTGGCTACATAGATACCAAGTGTATTGGTAACTGTCAGATTACACTATCTACATTGATAGCAAGTGTATTGGTAACTGTCAGATTGCACTGGCTACATAGATACCAAGTGTATTGGTAACGGTTCGATTACACTGGCTACATAGATACCAAGTGTATTGATAACTGTCAGATTACACTGGCTACATAGATACCAAGTGTACTGGTGACTGTCAGATTACACTGGCTACATAGATACCCAGTGTATTGGTGTGACTGTCAGTTTACACTGGCTACATAGATACCAAGTGTACTGGTGACTGTCAGATTACACTGGCTACATAGATACCCAGTGTATTGGTGACTGTCAGTTTACACTGGCTACATAGACACCAAGGGTATTGGTAACTGTCAGATTACACTGGCTACATAGACACCAAGGGTATTGGTAACTGTCAGATTACGCTGGCTACATAGACACCAAGGGTATTGGTAACTGTCAGATTACACTGGCTACATAGACACCAAGGGTATTGGTAACTGTCAGATTACGCTGGCTACATAGACACCAAGGGTATTGGTAACTGTCAGATTACACTGGCTACATAGACACCAAGGGTATTGGTAACTGTCAGATTACGCTGGCTACATAGACACCAAGGGTATTGGTAACTGTCAGTTTACGCTGGCTACATAAATACCAAGTGTATTGGTAACTGTCAGATTACGCTGGCTACATAGACACCAAGGGTATTGGTAACTGTCAGTTTACGCTGGCTACATAAATACCAAGTGTATTGGTAACTGTCAGATTACGCTGGCTCCAGAGGAACAACAGTACAGGTGACATTTAGGTAACACTGCTAACACAGGAAACAAACATACAGGTAAGTGGCAAGTGTAGAGGTAAGTGTGCATTGACAGTTACGTAATGTAATCCCGGCTACACGTGTAGCAACTGCACAAGTCACTGTCACGTGACACTGACACACTGGAAACAAATGAACAGGTAACTCTCACTGACCTGTACCTTGGGCTACGAATACAAACGCCACCATTGTGATCATTTCAATCGTTCACACAGACGCTTGTTTTGCGGAGCTTTTGTTTATTCTGTGGTAACTAACTTCAGTTCAAGACCTATCTATAATGCTGTGTAAAACACAATTTATCTATGTATGTAATGGCATGTAAACTAATGTGTGCCTTTATCCCTCTGGGAATATACAGCTGTTGTGGTATCCTTTACTTAATTTCTGTTTGTTTGACTGTATGTTTGTTAGTGTTTGTTTTAATAAAATACCGATTTATATATACATTTGTATGTACCTACATTTAGACCGACTAATTTACATACTTCGTCTTGTTTTTTCCCTGTCACGTATGAATTAATGCGACTGTAAGTAGCCCCGAAGTCAGCTCACAAAGCTGCCAAAGTGATTGACGTAAAGCGCGTTCCTCTGAAGCTCATTCTACAGTGAACTCCCCTCAGTGATGAACACAGTCGTTTGACACAGACAGTCGCGCTGGAACATGGCACAGACAGCCGCTGGAAAATGGCACACAGACAGCCGCTGGAACATGGCACACAGACAACCCCTGGTACATGGCACACAGACAGCCAGTGGAACATGGCACACAGACAGCCGCTGGAACATGGCACACAGACAGCCGCTGGAACATGGCACAGAGAGGTTCGCTTTTTCTGCAGAACTTGGTGTCTGGCTTCCTGTTGTCTGCCTGTTCTCATCCCTTGCCTAATCGCCTCCGCTTTCTGTGGGGAGCTGATCCAGGGCTTTGCAGAAGTCACGGTGGGTGTGGACCAGTCTGCACTGAGAGGTCTACGCCCTATATTTTTCACTGTGCACACACTGAGGAATAATAACTACTGTAAGTTGGGTGAAAAAGGACGTGTTCAACGAGGAATGAGCTGGTAAGGGAAGGGGTGGGTGGAAAGAGAGTGGAATGGAAGGGGGGGGGGGGGGTCTGCTCTACCTGTCATCAAGTTTGATGTTTTTGTTATTCCACTGACATTAGACACACACCGTGTTTGGCAATTTCATGCTGCATTTTGTTATGGGTATACTATTCCTGTTTTGTTTACCAGTTCAGTTTACCTGTAGTTACATATAATTATTAGTTTACAGGTCATAAACAAATTGCGTGTGGGCAGACTTCAATATAGTTGTAAGGAATGATTGTCAATTTTCATGTCATCATGACACATACACACATTCACCCACACCCACATGTCTATACGCACAAGCACACAGACGCAGACCCAAACATATGCGCATACATCCATACATACATACATGTGCACAAACTCAAGCGCACACACAGAGAGAGAGAGAGAGAGAGAGAGAGAGAGAGAGAGAGAGAGAGAGAGAGAGAGAGAGAGAGAGAGAGAGAGCATTTTTATCAAGCTAAGCATTTCACACGATTTGGTTACAAATAATTCAGATAGCAGTGGCATTATTTCATGGAGCATGTTGACAACGTTATGCAAGCTGACAGTATGGTCAATACATTTGTGATGAAGTTCCATGATGTGTTTGTGCTGTGCAGACTGTGAAGACGGAAAGTTCGGAGAAAAGTGCCTGAAGGACTGTGGCCATTGTGCTGAAGGAGAAGTCTGTGACAAAACCAACGGTCACTGTGCAGCCTGCGAACCAGGATGGCAACCTCCTCTGTGTTCAGACAGTAAGAAGCATTACCTTCACAGACCATCTTAATTACTTACATGCTTCTTCACCTAAGTCAGAGTGGCTCTCGTAATAGCGGTTTGCACTTATGATCTATCATATGCTTCTTCTGCATTTCCTATTCCATAGCCATCATGAGTACATCTCTCTTCTTGATAGTGAAATGTGAACTCCATCATACTTGTCATCTCCGTGGCGAAACGACAGTAATTGCTTTCTTCACTGCAAACATTACCGCACATTTGTTTTGTCTGTAAAGAACATTACTGCACTTGTCTTCTCCTTGTGAACATTTCTGGTCTTCTCAATAGTGAAAACAGCTGTACTTGTCTTCTCCTTGGTGAACATTTCTTTGCTTATTTTTCCGTGGTGAACATAACTCTACTTGTCTGCTACTACTTAGGAAAACATTCTTCGCTTATATTTTCCATAGTGAACATAGCTCTACTTGTCTGCTACCTAGGAAACATTTCTTTGCTTATATTTTCCATAGTGAACATAACTCTACTTGTCTGCTCCTTGGTAAAACATTTCTCTACTTGTAATCTCTATAGTGAAAATAACTGTACATGTCAGCTCCTTAGGAAACATTATTTTTATTTTTCATCTTTACTTGTAGTCTTTATTGTGGACATTTCTTCATTATTATGATCATTATATCGTTTTTATTTATTTATTTATTTATTATTTATTTATTTATTTATTTATTTATTTATTTATTTATTTATTTATTTATTTATTTATTATTATTTTTTTTTTTGCTGTCCCCAACCTCTGCGCCACCTCAGAGGCAGTGCACCCACGCCGCTCATCTTCCGACAACCCCGTCCACAGCCACAGCCCAGCCGGCCCGTCACAGCCCCGGCACCGGCATCAAGTCGTCAAGAGGCAACCCCCCGGAGGAGACACTGCACTGCTGCCGAGTCACTTCAGTGGTGTTCAGTGGCGCCTGTCTGATCTAACATACGCAGACAACCACCTACTAAGCCTCCTACTGACGACAAAAATTGCTTAGTCGCGGAGCCCGGCGTTAGTGAGCTCTCCCCTCCGGAGGGCGCCACCACGTCCGTCCAACGACAGTCCCCCATGGGACTCGCCGATACGGTGACCCCGGACGGAACCAAACCAGGGCCACAGACGTGGAAAGGACATCGAAATTGAGGTCACCATGAGAGCAAGGGCATGAAGGCCACAGAATTTGAGACTTTTTTTTTTTTTTAATGCTGATCGATGAGAGAGGATGATTAAGATGATGCTACGGATTTCCATCTTGGTCTGAGACTACATGACAGGGCTGTACTCTACGCTTTCCTTTCATAATAGATCCCGGCGTCGTCAACCAGGCCGGAGAGATACAGACACCTGCAGTGTTGGTCAGGAAATTTGAGCAACACTCTCATAAACGCATCCATTAAGTGGATGAAACTCGACTGTGTGTGATCCCAGTCTTCCCAACTGAGTCCGCAGCAAACTCAACTCTGGTAGGAGCCGGTCGGGGGCAGAAAAACCCACATAACTTCTGATGGGATTCGAACCCACGACCTCCCAGCCCGCGAGTTCACGACGCTAACCACCATTATTTATTTTTCGCCACGGCGGGATGGTTGTGCTATTATTTATTTATTCATTATTTATTTGTTTCACCTTATTTTATTCCGGCCACCCCCCCCCCCCGCCATCCCCCTCACTAAATACTATTATCTATTATCAACCTACCATCACGACTTCCAGTCCACAAACTGACCTCACTGTTTAAAAAACCCCCACCACCCCCAAATCACATCAAACTCCAAATTCCCTACCTAACGTTAGTCCTAAAACAAACTAACAAACAAAAAAAAAAAAAAAAAAAAAAATAAAAAAAAAAAAATTTTACTAACCAAAAAAAAAAAAAAAAAAAAAAAAAAAAAAAAAAAAAAAAAAAAAAAAAAAAAAAAAAAACCCCTACCCCTATCCCTGAGACACCCCCCCAACCCCCACCCCGTTACTACTACTCAGCTTCCACAATACTCTCCTGGGCGGCCTCGTTTTTTCGTCCGGCGGCCATTTTGATTTTGCACCGAATATGATGAAGATAAGTGGTTTCTCCTGTCTTCAATTTTCATTGTCCTAAATGTCATTTGTTTTTTGTCTGAAGAAGACCCAAGAGGCGTCTCACTGAACATTATGCATTGTGTTTTGGTCCTGTACTTTGTCTGTGTCCTTGGCGGTAATTGCCCCTTCTCTTTTCTGAATTTTGCTTCATTTTCCGCCCTCAGTCACTTCGTTTTGAAAATAACTGTACTTGTCTACTCCTTAGTAAACATTTCTTTTCTTGTATTCTCCATAGTGAACATAACTGTACTTTGTCTTCTCCACAATGAATACTACTTTGCTTCGCTTTCTCTCTCTGCCATAAAACATTACAGCTCATTCGTCTTCTTCAATCGTGAGCATTACAACGCTTCTCGTCTCCACAGCGAACATTACTAAACGTTGTCTTCTTCCTCTCAGTAACGCTGCTAAACACTTGTCTTCTCCACAGCACTATTCATTTGTCTTCTCAGAGCTAGCATTGCTACACTTCTCTTCTCCTCAAGCGAACAGCGAACATTACTAAAAATACTTCTCTTCTTCAAATTACACTTCTAACGTTACATCACTCTCAATCTCCTCTTCGTCTTTCTCCACAGCAAACATTACTACACTTTGTCTTCTCCACAACGACATTAAACTGCATTTTCTCTTCTCCACAGCCAAAGCTTTTTACACTTCTCTTCTCCGCAGCAAACATTATTTTCATTAATCCTCTTCTCCTCAGTGAACATTACTACACTTCTTCTTCTCCACAGCAAACATTACTACACGGCCTCTCTCTTCTTTACAGCAAGCATCAATATACTTCTCTTCTCCTCAGCAAAAAATAATACACTTCTCTTCTCCACAGCAAACATTATTGCACGTTCTCTTCTATAACAGCAAACAAAATCAATATACTTTCTCTTCTCCTCAGCAAAAATTACAACACACTTCTCCTCTTCTCAGCGAACATTAATTACTACACTTTTCTCTTATCCACATCAAACATAACTACACTTCTCTTATCCACAGCAAACATTACTACACACAACTTCTCTTCTCCACAACAAGCAACTATCTCTTCTCCTCATACACTACACACTTCTTCTCCCTCGCCACAGCAAACATTGCTCATTTTCTCTCTCTCAAGCGAACATTCACTACACTTCCTCTCCAAAGCAAATATCACTACTACTTACACTTCTCCATGGCGAATATTGCTTCATTTTTTCTCTTCTTAACCTACGACCATTCACTATACTTACTCACACCAAGTTCTTATGAAAGAAAATAAGTGTCCCATTGATTGATTGATTGATTCATTGATTAATTGATATCTCCTCTTTTTTTCTCCACAGCGAACAATATCACATTTTTCTTCTGCTGAGACTTCTTTTCTCCACCAGCAAACTTGACTACACTTCTCTTCATTTGAATTTTACTTGATTTTCCTCAACTCTTTACTTCTTCCACAGCGAACAACACTACCTTCTCTTCTCCACAGCAAAACTGACTAGCATCTCCACACAGCAAACACTTCTCTTCTCTTCTCCACAGCAAACATGACTACACTTCTCTTCTCCACAACGAACATGACTACACTTCTCTTCTCCACAACGAACGAACTTCTTACTGCACTGCTCTTCTCTCCACAGCAAACATTATTTTCATTAATCCTCTTCTCCTTAGAGAACATTACTACACTTCTCTTCTCCACAGCAAACATTACTACACGTCTCTTCTGTACAGCAAACATCAATATACTTCTCTTCTCCTCAGCAAAAAATAATACACTTCTCTCTCTCTCCTCAGCGAATATTACTACACTTCTCTTCTCCACAGCAAACATGACTACACTTCTCTTCTCCACTGCGAACATTACTACACTTCTCTTTTTCCACTGCGAGTATTGCTACACTTCTCTTCTCCACTGCGAACATTACTACACTTCTCTTCTCCACAGCGAACATTACTACAACTTCTCTTCTCTCCACAGCGAACATTACTACTACACTTCTCTTCTCCACAGCGAACATTACT
Organism: Conus betulinus; assembly: GCA_016801955.1. NCBI lineage: Eukaryota > Metazoa > Mollusca > Gastropoda > Neogastropoda > Conidae > Conus > Conus betulinus. Next base: position 96,966 of record JADBJO010007885.1, read on the forward strand.
ACACTTCTCTTCTCCACAGCGAACATTACTACACTTCTCTTCTCCACAGCGAACATTACTACACTTCTCTTCTCCACAGCGAACATTACTACACTTCTCTTCTCCACAGCGAACATTACTACACTTCTTTTCTCCACAGCGAACATTACTAAATTTGTCTTCTCTCAGTTAGCATTACTATAATCCCTTTTCCAGAGCGATATAATTATATATATATATATATATATATATATCTATATATATATATATATATATTATATATATATATATATATATATATATAATATATATATGTGTGTGTGTGTGTGTGTGTGTGTGTGTGTGTGTGTGTGTGTGTGTGTGTGTGTGTTATGCCTACTGTATTTATTTTCCCAAAAAAGAACAATATCGTACTTGGCCTCTCCACAGTGTATGTCACTGAGTTTAAGTATAGCTGTGATGAAGACAGAATGCCAGTGCTTACATCACACACTTTTCTGGGACCTATGGCGTTGTCTTTCCATTCTATTGAATGAAGTTTGCTTCATGTGGCATGCAGTTTGCCACTGGTTTGAGTTACACCCTTAGAATTCCCCACTGATAGATGGACCCTTGTCCGTTGATAGGTTGGAATGCGCATGCCTGCGGAGGTACTTAAACATTGTTGTGTGTGTTTGTTTTAAGAATCTTACCGTACGCAGTAGAAGGAGATTGGGGTGACCGGTGAGGGTTGGGGGGGTGCAGGGGATGGCGCAGGGAGTGGAAGAGAGGAGAAACAGCAATTAGCAGAGGCAACATACACTTGAACACACAACATAAGGTGGAAGGAATGTAAAACTCGGTGCGAGACAGACATTTGAATTTTTGAGACACATGACCCCCTCAGACGTTCCAGACAGCAAAGATCAGAAATGCACGAAACTAGGCTCCCAGGTCACAGTGAACATGGCAGTCACTGGTTGAGTCAGTTGAGTGACTGAGTGAACTGGGCTCCCTAGCTCACATCATGACAATCATTGGTTGTATTAGATGAGTGACTGAGTGAAACTGGGCTCCACAGCTCACAGTGAACATGACAGTCTTTGGTTGATCAGTTGAGTGACTGAGTGAAATGGGCTCCCCAGCTCACATCATGACATCATTGGTTGAATCAGTTGAGTGACTGAGTGAAATTGGGCTCCCAGCTCACAGTGAGATGACAGTCATTGGCTGGATTAGGTCAGTGACTGAGTGAAACTCGGCTCTCCAGCTCACAGTGAGCATGACAATCATTGGTTGTATCATTTGAGTGACTGAGTGAAATTGGGCTCCCAGCACACATCATGAAAATCATTGGTTGAATTAGTTGAGTGACAGTGAATTTTGTTCATCAGTATCTGTGAGAACATGCCGGCCTTATTGATCCGATGCAACGCGCCTAGAATGTGAGGATATCTTGAAGGCCAAGGACAGTTGCACACTACTAATTGATGTCAAATCAATTAGTCAGTTTCCGAGTGATTGAAAAAAACAAATCAATGAATAAATACGTCATCGAATTTTAGAATATCCTCTAAGGCCAGGACTATATTACAATATACTGCAATGTCTGAACAGTAAGTGTGAGAATAAACGGAATAAAGTAAACTAGCAAATGCATGAATAAGACACAATATGTGAGAAATTCCTCTGGGGCCAGAACAGTGGTGTGTGTGTTATGATATCTAGACAGTGAGTATATATATGAATAATTGAATGAACAAATAAAAGATTGCATGAATGAACAGATAAAAACTTGACGCTTCAAAAAGAAGTGCAATCAATGAGCAAGCAGACGAATGAATAATGATATCGAGGAAGAGGTGAGTGATTGGATACACAAAACACGTGTGAATGAATTAAGGACAGACAGTGTAGGGATTGAATTACTTTGATGTGTATACGGAGTGTGATGATGGCCACTACTGTGATGTGTATGCAGAGTGTGATGATGGCCATTACTGTGATGTGTATACAGAGTTTGTACTGTGATGTGTATACAGAGTTTGTACTGTGATGTGTATACAACGTGTGAGGATGGCCACTACTGTGATGTGTACACAGAGTTTGTACTGTGATGTGTATACAGAGTTTGTACTGTGATGTGTATACAACGTGTGAGGATGGGCCACTACCTTGATGTGTATACAGAGTTTGTACTGTGATGTGTATACAGAGTGTGTACTGTGATGTGTATACAACGTGTGAGGATGGCCACTACTGTGATGTGTATACAGAGTGTGTACTGTGATGTGTATACAGAGTGTGAGGATGGCCCACTACTGTGATGTGTATACAGAGTGTGTACTGTGATGTGTATACAGAGTGTGTACTGTGATGTGTATACAGAGTGTGTACTGTGATGTGTATGCAGAGTGCGAGGATGGCCACTACGGTCAACAATGCAGCAGACGCTGCGGGCACTGTCGGAACGATGACGTGTGTGACGTCATGACAGGAATCTGTCCTGCTGGCTGCAAGGACGGATTTCATGGCCATCTCTGTGACAGTGAGTCTGCCTGTCTGTCCGTTTGTCCAGCTCTGTCTCTCTGGCTACCTGTTCATCTGTCTGTCTCTCTGGCTCCTTGTCTGTCTGTATCTCTGGCTACCTGTGTGTATATCTGTATCTCGGGCTATCTGTATGGCTGTCTGTCTCTCTGGCTACCTGTCCATCTCTCTGGCTACCTGTCTGTCTGTCTTTCTGGCCACCTGTCTGTTTGTCTGTCGATCTGCGTGTCTGTCAGTCCATCCGTCTGTGTGTGTGTGTGTGTGTGTGTGTGTCTGTCTGCCTGTCTGCCTTTCTCTCTCTCCTCCATTCTGTTTCTATTTGCTATGCACACAGTGACTCGGACATTCAAACTGAACATCACATCATTGTGTTGTACCTGAACATTATCACATCTTGTTTATACATTGAATGCCGTCATGTCTTGTAGCGCCTTGAACATTACCAGCCAGGAAGAAACCCTGGGGAGAGCCTGACAGCAGAAGGTCTTCAGAGAAGAAGCCCCCTCTGACAAGTGTCTCGGCCCTGATTCATTACGCCGCAAGACTCCCAGATGCTCTTCATGGTGTAGAGCTTCTCCGGTGGTGCTATCTCCTTGAGCTCTTGGTTGTGCCTCCATGAGCACCTCTGAGAGCGTGCTGCTTTGAACGTAGGACATGTTCCATCATTTGTTTGCTGTGACAGAGTGAACACGTAGGATCCCTCTGCTTTCCCCCCCTTTGACCAGCAGTCCACTGTATGAGGTGCCATGCGCCATATACCATTCCAAAAGAGACTTCTTCTAGACCTTTCTTCGGAGTGCGTTTCCCCCCACGTAGCCCACTGTCCGTGTTGGTCTTGCTGGACTGCCGTCTGAATTCTCTTGGCATCCTCTTCTTTCTTCAGCTCCTCTATTACCATGTCTTCCATTGCTTTCCCTTTTGCCCTTGACACCACTTCTTCATTTCTGAGGATCCCTGCCCCTGTTTTCACTTTTATACCTTCGATGTCACATCTCTTGTAAGACCTTGGACATCACTGTAACTAGTTACACCTTGCACATCTTTATATCTTGTTACACCTTCAACATCACTGTAACTAGTTACACCTTGCACATCTTTATATCTTGTTACACCTTCAACATCACTGTAACTAGTTACACCTTGGACATCTTTATATCTTGTTACAAACCTTTTTTTTTTTTTTTTTTGCTGTCCCAACTTCTGCGCCACCTCAGAGGCAGTGCACCCACGCCGCTCATTCCGACACCCTGTCCACAGCCACAGCTGGGTTGGCCCCGCCACAGCCCCGGCACCGGCAATCCACAGGGAGCAGTCAATGTCAAGTCGTCAAGAGGCAACCCACCGGAGGAGACACTGCACTGCTGCCGAGTCGCTTCGGTGGTGCTCAGTGGCGCCTGTTCTGATCTAACTTACGCAGGACACCACCTACTAAGCCCCCTACTGACAACAATAATTGCTTAGTCGCGGAGCCGGCGTGAGTGAGCTCTCTCCTTCCGGAGGGCGCCACCACGACCGTCCAACGACAGCCCCCATGGACTCGCCGATACCAGTGACCTCGACGGAACCAAACCAAGACCACAAACTTGGAGAGGACATCGAAATTGAGGTCACCATGAGAGCAGGGCATGAAGGGCCACAGAACCTGAGACATTTTTTTTCTTATTATGCTGATCGATGAGAATGAGGATGATTTAGATGGTGCTACGGATTTCCATTTCGGTCTGAGACTACATGACAGGGCTGTACTCTACGCTTCCTTTCATATATATATCCCGGCGTCAACCAGGCCCGAGAGATACAGGCACCAGCAGTGTTGGTCAGGAAATTTGAGCAACACTCTCAGAAACGCATCCATTAAGTGGATGAAACTCGACTGTGTGGTCCCGGTCTTCCCAACTGAGTCCGCAGCAAACTCAACTCTGGGTAGGAGCCGGTCGGGGCAGAAAAAAACCCGCATGACTCTGATGGGATTCGAACCCACGACCTCCCAGCCGGGAGTCCGCGCGACGCTAACCACATCAATATCGCTGTTTTCCTCAAAGCAATGTCAGTCACATCAATATCGCTGTTTTCCTCTCAAAGCGATGCCAGTCACACCAATATTGCTATTTTCTCAAAGCGATGCCAGTCACATCAATATCGCTGTTTTTTTCAAAGCGATGCCAGTCACATCAATATCGCTGTTTTTTTTCAAAGCGATGCCAGTCACATCAATATCGCTGTTTTTCTCAAAGCGATGCCAGTGGCAGTCACATCAATATCGTTGTTTTCCTCAGAGCAAAAATCTATGGGGACGAAAGTCTTGGGAACCAGTTTTATCCTGAAGGGCTGATGTCGCTAGTTGCCTGCGAGGACGATGTTGATGTTCACTGAACAGTTCAGAGGTTCATGTTCACTGAACAGTTCAGAGGTTCATGTTCACTGAACTGTTCAGAGGTTCATGTTCACTGAACTGTTCAGAGGTTCATGTTCACTGAACAGTTCAGAGAGGTTGTTGTTCACTAAACAGTTCAGATGGTAATGTTCACTGAACAGTTCAGAAGTTGTTGTTCACTAAACAGTTCAGATGGTAATGTTCACTGAACAGTTCAGAAGTTGTTTGTTCACTTAACAGTTCAGATGGTAACATTCAGTGCTGTCAGATGTTCTCAGTTAAAGTTGATGATGATATACTGCAGTGTTCACTAGCTTGAACGGCATAGATGGAGACAGTTATCAACAGTGAACCGGATTCTTGGTTCAGTTCATTGTCAGAGAGGCATGGCTCACCACTGGATACAAGAAGTCAACGATGTTGCACTGTTTGCTTTCCCTTTCCCTCTGAGTGGAAGTACTGTGGAGTTTGGAGGGTGAACATGAGGCGAGCGTGTTGCACTATCTGGGCCAACTCGTGCATGCGCACCACGTTTCCAGCAACTGTTGTGAAATCCATGGCGTTACGGAATTTGCTGACTTTGCTGTCGTGGGAAAACGTGTTTGCGCAGCTGTTGGCAAATTCATCCAGGTGTGTAGTGTTCTTTTAGGGCCAGCCAAACTACAGTATTGTGAGTTTGGCATGGTGAAACACATGACGGTGGACTAAAATTGTATAGGAACAAATAAAACTGACAATCAGGGTTTCAGTTTGAATCAGCCCCATTTATGTGGCATAAATTTGATCATTCCAATACCGTTTTGCAAGAAAGGAAGACAGCTTCAGAACCGTCACGAGTGTTCATTTGGAGAACAGAAAATGAGGTAGTTATACATAGTTTGGTGTTAATGCTATAGTAGGGTATGAGAAAGTCATACATGATGTGATGGTAAACAAGAAGATAAAATAAATTTGATCATTCCGATACTGTTAGGTGAGAAAGGAAGACACCTTCAGAAGTGTGATGAGTGTTCATTGTGGAGAACAGAAAATGACGTCAGTTAGACCCAGTTTGGTGTTAATGCTACAGTAGGGTGTGAGAAAGTCATACGTGATGTGATGGTAAACAAAGGAGATACACATAAATTTGATCATTCCGATACTTTTAGCTGAGAAAGGAAGAGACACCTTCAGAACTGTGGTGAGTGTCCATTGTGGAGAACAGAAAGAACGAGATCAGTTAGACACAGTTCATTGTTAATGGCATTATGATGTGCTACTGTGACACACTAATAAGTGATGTGGTGGTCAACAAGGAAGATACACATAATGTTTGTTAATCTTCTAGCTTTCAGCTTTTTATACTACATCCAGGGGATACAGTTCTAGTACTGATCAACATAATGAAACAAAAAAGAAAACAACCTACCATTTAAAATAAACAAATGGACACGGAAGTTTTCATTCTTCTGATGAAAAAAAAAGAAGCTAACAGTGTATGTTCTATTTCAATACACAGGTCCAACACAAACGGACACCTCTGACAAGCTCTACGTGGTGGTGGGCGTGTCAGTAACTGTGGTTGTTGTGTTACTGGCCGTGGTGGCTGTCCTGGTGTACAGGTAAACATATGTGGATGGGTGTGTCCTTTTGTGGGACTGTCTGTGTAAGCTTGCTCATGCAGGTGCACTTGCGCGCGCGCGCGCGCGCGCGTGTGGTGTGTGTGTGTGTGTGTGTGTGTGTGTGTGTGTGTGTGTGTGTGTGTGTGTGTGTGTGTAGAGTACCTTAATTTAACGTCTCTTCACCCTCAAGTGACATTAGACAAAAAAAAAAAAAAAAAAAAAAAGCATGTGAGAGAATCTTTTAAGTGTTAAGTGTTTTGAGTAAACGTAACATCAATGCCATACTTAAGTTTCGGATTCTACAAACACAAATGATGATCTCAACATTACCAACAACTATCAAAGAAAAATACCAACAGAACTAGAATGCAAAGTTTCTGAAAACAACTTAAGAAGATCAAGGTCATTAACTATTTTCTGTAATGTTATTGGATTTCGATGGTTGAGCGCAGTACCTCCATTAGTGCGCGCGCGCGCGCGCGCGCGCGCGCGCGTGCGCGTGTGTGTGTGTGTGTGTGTGTGTGTGTGTGTGTGCTCTCTGTTTCTGTTTCTTCCATCCTTCCCACCTCTCTCCCCCCTCTCTGTTTTTTCTTCCATCCTTCCCACCTCTCTCCCCCCTCTCTGTTTCTTCCATCCTCTCCCCCCTCTCTCTGTTTCTTCCATCCTTCCCACCTCTCTCTGTTTCTTCTTCTCCCCCTCCCCCCCCCCTCCCCCTCCCTCTCTGTTTCTTCAATGCTCCCCCCCCTCTCTATTTCGTTCCATCCTCCCCCCCCCCTCTCTGTTTCTTCATCCATCCTTCCACCTCTCTCTGTTTCTTTCTTCCATCCATCCTCCCCCCCTCCCCCCCCCCTTCCTCCCACCTCTCTCTGTTTCTTTCCATCCCCCCTCTCTCTGTTTCTTCCATCCTCCCCCCCCTCTCTCTCTCTGTTTCTTCCATCCTTTCCCCCCTCTCTCTGTTTCTTCCATCCCCCCCCTCCCTCTGTTTTCTGTTTCTTCTGTTTCTTCTCCTTCCCTCTCTCTCTTCCCTCCTCTCTGTTTCTTCGTTTCTTCCCATCCCCACCTCTCTGTTTCTTCCATCATCTCCCCCTCTCTCTGTCTTTCTTCCTCCCTCCCCCCCTTCTCTCTGTTTCTTCCATCCTTCCCCCCTCTCTCTGTTTCTTCCATCCTTCCCCCCCCCTCTCTCTTTTTCTTCCATCCTCCCCCCCCCCCCTCCTCTTTTTCTTCCATCCTCTCCCACCTCTCTCTGTTTTCCTTCCCCCTCTCTCCTTCCCCTTCCTCTCTCTGTTTCTTCCATCCTTCCCACCTCTCTCTGTTCCTTCCACCATCCCCCCTCCCTTCTCTCTGTTTCTTCC
>JADBJO010007886.1:0-50000 GCA_016801955.1 Conus betulinus
AACTATTCACCTCATCCCCCTGCGTTCATGTGCACACACACCATACACACCCACACACACTGCCTTAAACATCGTGAAAGTGTGCTAAACGCACCAACCGATTTAAAAACAATATCTCAATAGGCTCATGACAAACAATGGTAAAGCATAAGAATAGAATTGTTTTAATCCAGTGGTGATGATACAGAACGCAGATTACGGGGAGAGAGAGCAAGGGACATAACTAAGCAGAGAGGGAGTACACGGGAGGAGATTTCTATAATCTACATATATATATATATACGATATGTATATATATATATATATATAGATGAGAGCAGAGAGAAGACGATAGAGAGAGAGAGAGTGCACGTTTGTGACCCACACCCACCACCACACAACGCGCGCCGCGCGCGCCGCGCACACGGAAACAGAGACAGATGGACAGCCTCACACTTTCAAATCGAAACAAAATACGATAAGCAAAAGAACACAAAATCAATAGCAACATCTTTAATCAAACCAGTTTCAGCCTTTTCACTTCAAAATCACAGTGTGGAACAAAAAACAAAAAGAAAAAACAAAAAAAAAAAACGAGAAGAAACAATAAGAACGATAAAACACAGTTCCTCATTGCCTGTATATCAAGTCCATCACCCAAAGAATCAGAACACTCCTTCCTCCAAAATAAGTAGCTAATAACGTCTTCACCCTCTCCAGCCACCCGCCCGCCCCCCAATAAAAAAAAAAAAAATATAATATATATGTATAACATATATTTCTTACTGTTTGTCATTTGGAAGCATTTGTAAACATTACACTCTTTCGCTTCAAAAAAAGTGCCATCGAGAAAATGATGGAGCTCTGCTGCCATTCTGAGAAGTGATAACATAAATAAATAAAACAATATACTCATGGATCACATTAGCCATTCTGTTCTTCCAACACTGTATCCTGCGCTTGAATCTGTCAAAGTTTTTGAAAACTGCTTTCTCAAAAGTTTCAACACGATACTGACCAAGTGTTAGTTCACATTCTTCATCAAATATCAAATGAAGTGACTGTTTAATTAAAATCTGATTACCACTACTTCTCGTCAAAAGATCACTTTCATTTGATATTTGATGAAGAATTTGAACAAACACTTGGTCAGTATCGTTTGAACTTTTTTGAGAAGCAGTTTTCAAAAACTTTGACAGATTCAAGCGCAGGATACAGTGTTGGAAGAACAGAATGGCTAATGTTATCCATGAGTATATTGTTTTATTTATTTCTGTTATCACTTCTCAGAATGGCAGCAGAGCTCCATCATTTTCTCGATGGCACTTTTTTTTAAGCGAAGAGTGTAATGTTTACAATGCTTCAAATGACAAACAGTAAGAAATTATATGTATATACATATATATATTTTTTTTTTTTTTATTGGGGGCGGGAGTTGGCTGAGAGGGTGAAGACGTTTATTAGTACTTATTTTGGAGGAAGGAGTGTTCTGATTCATTGGGTGATGGACTTGATTATACAGGCAATGAGGAACTGTGTTTTATCGTTCTTATTGTTTCTCGTTTTTTTCTTTTTGTTTTTTCTTTTTGTTTTTTTGTTCCACACTGTGATTTTGAAGTTGAAAAGGCTGAAACTGGTTTGATTAAAGATGTTGCTATTGAATTTGTTGTTCTTTTGCTTATCGTATTTTGTTTCGATTTGAAAGTGTGAGGCTGTCCATCTGTCTCTTTTTCCCTGTGCGCGCGCGCGCGCGCGTGTGTGTGTGTGTGTGTGTGTGTGTCACACACGTGCACTCTCTCTCTCTCTCTCTCTCTCTCTCTCTCTCTCTCTCTATATATATATATATATACATATGTATATATATATATATGTATATATATAAAATCTCCTCCCTGTCTCCCCCCTCTCTGTCTTATTGTCCTTTCCTCTCTCTTCCCTTCATCATGCTGTTCTGTCTCATCACACTGTATTAAACAATTCTCTTCTTATGCTTTACCATTGTTTTCATGCGCTTATTGAGATATTGTTTTAAATCTGTTGGTGCTTTTAGCACATTTCACGATGTTTAAGGCAGTGTGTGTGGGTGTGTATGTGTGTGTGCACATGCACGCAGGTGGATGAGGTGAATAGTTCTCTCTCTCTCTCTCTCTCTCTCTCTCTCTCTCTCTCTCTCTCTGTGCACACATACACATACAAGCATGCACCCACACATGCGCACACACATGAGCCCGTGCCTACACATCCATACACACATGTGTACATTCACTACTCACATACAAAAAAGAAAAAAGAACCAATGTTAGATAGGCATTCACGGTCCGACCCAGCGCACTGGGCTAATGTGTAGGTCAGACATCTGCTAAGTTGTAGCCACGAGACCCTCTTCATCAATCCTCTCATCTTAGTTATTAATTCAGTTATCCATCAGCTTAAATCATGCATAGTTTGGTCTCCAAACTTAGCGGATGTGGTGTGTAGCGTATATGGACTAGTCCGCACACAGTGACGCCTCGTTGTTGAAACTAAAACTGAATCTCTCTCTCTCTCTCTCTCTCTCTCTCTCTCTCTCTCTCTCTCTCTCTCTCTCTCTCTCATTATCATCATCATCATCGACATCTCTCTCTCTGCTGCAACAAGGGCAGTTCTCTGAAATATTCTGACCTTGATTACCACTGCTCTCGCTGCAAATTAGGCAATAACTATTTGTGCACCTGTGAAGGCACCCCTTGATCCCCACTGTGACCTCGGTGATTCCTGGACCCTTTTGCAGTAAGGACAACCCTTCCTTCCGTTAGGATCTGCAAAAAAACCCTGCATGATCATTGCTACTTTGAATCATCAGAACCATCTCTTTTCCGTTGGAAATCTTACCTTCACCCCATCCCCTCCCCTTCGACCCTCCCACTCTCTCCCTCAACCCCCCCCCCCCCCCCCCCCCCCCCCCCTTCCCTTTCACCCCCTCCGATTTTTTTTTATCCCCACCCCTACCTTGGCATGGTCTCTGTGATGCAAATAGATACATGTTGATCAATCATACCTTCATTGCCTTCGGGCACAGTTATCTCACCATTTCCCTTTACTCTCCTCACCTTCCACCTCCAGGCGGCTGATCTCAGTCTACTTTCCCATTGTCAGTCCCTTTCCCACCCCTAGCCCAACCCCCTTCCTCGATTCTCTCTTTGGCTTGCAACGACAACAGCATTCTGAACTGTGCTGGCATTGATTATCACCGCTCTCTCTGTATGCCAATTAAGTGTTTCTATTACTGAACACGCACATCTGCATGCTGCGCGTCTCCCCGTTTGCTACGGAACGCACCGGACTAGGCTACGTGCTTACTGTACTGCAGCCTCCCTGGCTATGGGGCGCGCATAGATGGATGCTGCTGTTTCGGAAAATTCTATTGATTCACTCTCAGAATGGTCCGAGTGAAACGACTCATGTCAGAAAACATCGGCGCCATCCCTCCAGAGCATCACACCCTCAATTAAAAGGTCAGAGTAGCTTCACGGAGACAACAAACCCCTCGCGGGGTTTTCCCCCGACATAACCCGACTCCTTTCGTCTCCCGCTGTTTTCGTCAGCTCGTAAATGGGCAGCATCCCGCGGGATTTCGCAACTCGTTACTCGATCTGGAATAAGTCATCGAGCAACGTGTTAAAGGTGGTTCCGTCACTGGTGGATGGACTCGATGGATGAAGTAAATGACGGTGAAGATGAGGAATATTTCTTGACGTGATGATGAAACGACAAATGAAGACTAGCGAAACCAATGTTGACTCTCTGTCTCTCTCTCTGTCTCTGTCTCTGTGTCTGTGTCTGTCTGTCTGTCTGTCTGTCTGTCTGTCTGTCTCTCTCTCTCTCTCTCTCTCTCTCTCTCTCTCTCTCTCTCTCTCTCTCTCTCTCTGTGTGTGTGTGTGTGTGTGTGTGTGTGTGTGTGTGTAGGGGGTGAAGAAGACAGGTCTTTCACGTGTGTCAAGTGTATGAATGTGTTCATGAGGACGTGCGTATATGAACGGATGTGTGTGTGTGCGCGCGTGCGCGCTGTGTGTGTGTGTGTGTGTGTGTGTGTGTGTGTGTGTGTGTGTGTGTGTGGAGGGGATGGAGAAGAGAGGGATCTTGCATATGTGTCAGTGTGTGAATGTGTTCATGAGTAGACCTATGTGCATATATGAACGGATGTGTGTGTGTGTGTGTGTGTGTGTGTGTGTGTGTGTGTGTGTGTGTGTGTGCGTGCGTGCGTGCGTGCGTGCGTGTGCGTGCGTGCGTGTACGTGTGTGTGTGTATGTGGAGGTGGTGGTGAAGAGAAGGTCTTGCATGTGTGTCAGTGTATGAATGCGATCATGAGTATGTGCGGATATGAACAGGTGTGTGTGCGTGCGCGCGCGCACGCTTTGTCGATGTATTAATGTCAGTGCGCCTGTATGTGTGGTTTTATGTACTTGTGCTTTTCGTGTGCATGTGTGTGTGTATGTGTGTGTGTGTGTGTGTGTGTGTGTGTGCGTGCGTGCGTGCGCGCGCGCGCGCGCGCGCGTGTGTGTGCGTGTGTGTGTGTCTGCGGGGATGGGAGGAGGAGCAGAGGCAAGGGTAACACGATTGCCAGTGCTTGAGAGCAAATAATTCTGGATAGAGTTGTGCAAGGTAGTGCTGTTTTGCGTCATTTCGTTTTCACTGATGTTATATACCGAAACAATCGCCAACAGGCTGTCGCTGTGCTTTTAGTTTTGCTTTTTAGTTGTTGTTTTTTTTTTTTCATTTGTGTATTGCCAAAATTTGGTAGGCCGTATTCGATTTGTTCTTTCCAAACATACCAAATATCAGACCAACACAAATGAAATAGAAATGCTTGAAATGAATTAGAATCCGACAGAATTTGCCCGGGATTTCATCACGACCGACTGCCTGCGAAGAAAGACGAGAACAAACAAGCAGGAGTAGGGATAATGTCAAGCAATGTCCACTACCACGGTTAAAAGTTTGCTTCCGTTCTTTAGCAACAGTTAAGTTGCCTACGTATTCCAAACAGGCATCGGTCATCAGCTTATCATACTACATTACGATCAGGTGACATCTTCAGCAATGGGATGGCTGGGAAAGGTCTCTGAACAATATTCATTCTAACAAACTTGGTTACGCTAATGCTCGTACTTGCTGAGCAAATGGCAAGAGTTCACAAACACACGAAACAGCCTGGTTATGTAGACTTACCATCCAAATACACGAGTCAAACAGGCTGGTTTTTGAACGGCGTTTACCCTGCATATTTTGCACTAACTGCAGGGGATAGCGCGAACTCTCACACAGCCACTGAGTCGCCTACATTTGAGGTGATCGCAGGTCCAACCGCTGAAGTGCAGTAGACAGATCTCGCTTTGAGAGAACCCTCTTCTTAATCAGGGTGCCTGGTGAATATGATTAAATTTGAAATATTTACTTATAAATACCAGCGGGTAAACTTAAGAGTTTTATCACTATGCCTGAATATAAGATTAAAATATGTACTGAAAAAAAATTTTTTTTTTGAATACTGATAAGATCTTAATTGTCTCTCCATGTCAGATTATTCCAATTCAATATCCCGTTTTATGACGAAATGATTGAATTTAGACTGATCTGTCTCAATTTTTTGTTTGCTATCATGTCCCCTCTCTCTCCCCCGTCCCCCCCCCCCCCCCCCCCCCCCCCCCGCGCGCGCGCGCGCGTGTGTGTGTGTGTGTGTGTAGCGGGGCAGTGTATAAGGTAGGGATAATTAATGGGCAGAGATATACAAAGAAGGACAGAGATCGTACATTTGGGAGGAATCCATGAACATCCTGTACCTTTTCCAGAAAGTGACTGGACGCAACACAATCCCCAACCCTCGCCCTCACCCATCCGCTTCATGAATGAACGTCATAAACTCAAATTTGTTAGATCTTAGGAATTCTGATTCCGAAGGTAACCACTATAAAAGAAATGGCAGTGAATAATAAACAATAGAATAACTCTTGCTTCTATGATGAAATTAAAGACTATCTTTGGAAATCTGCAAGGGGAGGTAATCTGTGTCAAAGTTACGTTCAGTGAGAGTGAACCTGCCATTTTCATGGTACAGATGCTGCAGAAAGTAAAGATGCTTCCGATTCAATTTAAAATACATTCTCTTCACGCTATAAAAGTGAAGTTGCTGCTCTCTCTCTCTCTCTCTCTCTCTCTCTCTCTCTCTCTCTCTCTCTCTCTCTCTCTCTCACACACACACACACACACACACACACGTGCTGTGCACGCGCGAGGGGGAAAAAAAAACTTTTTTTGATCCAAATCTGGATCTGGATGAGATAGACACACTGTGGGAGTCAGTACTGAACAGAAACACAACGAACGGGAAGGGGAGGCGGGGGTGGGGAAGGGGGGGGGGGGGGAGTGGAGGCGCAACAGGCTGTCTGGTCACGCTGCTGCTCAGACAGAACTGATTTGTTGTTGGCCCTTGGTGCAGTGCGATGGTTCTTGAGTCTGAGACTGTTCCTGTCAACTATTGTCCCCATGTGGCATCTATGCAGGACACACTTCTGGCTATGGCCATTTTGTGACAACTTTATTGAGGGGATGGCTGGAGAAATCATGTCTATATTTATCGTATTGCTTGTAACTGACAACATAAGCCAGCGTTAAAGTTTCACACACACACACACACACACACACACACACACACACACACACACACACCGAAACACAGTGATTTACCTAGACTCATTGTTAATACATCTGAGTTAACGTCGACTTTCAGTCAGATGCATGTGTTTAGATTTTACAGGTGTGTGACCTGTTATCTTTTTGGTTTCCCATATTATTGTTTATATGACGTCACATCGCACATCTTTAGCGAATGAATACATTATGTAGGTAAAAACATCTTAGATTAAACCTCATTTCAGATTAATCTGGACAGAAGAAACATTGGCAAAAATAAATATTTGTCTTGAGAACGGACAAACCGGTTATACGTGACTTTTATCTTTTTCTTTATTATATAGAACCTGGAACTCGGTCGCGCGCAGTACACGCGCATGACGTGTAACGCCTGATGGAGGAGAAAAAGAGGATAGCAGACGGGCAAGAAGATGAGACGGGGCGGATTATTTCCATCGGCGTTTCTCAACACAGTCTTTTTCCTTGTCACAGGTAAGCCACAGTAGTTTGTGTTTTCGGCTTATATAATGTCCCA
The DNA here is from genome assembly GCA_016801955.1 of Conus betulinus. Taxonomy (NCBI): domain Eukaryota; kingdom Metazoa; phylum Mollusca; class Gastropoda; order Neogastropoda; family Conidae; genus Conus; species Conus betulinus. Next base: position 7,184 of record JADBJO010007886.1, read on the forward strand.
CTGCGCGTTGGTCATAGTCAAGGTTTTGGTGTTCTCTGTGATAGGGACATTGAAAAATGGCGAGCGATGTGTTGATGCGGCTTCCCTGGGTCTGCAACCTCTCGGGCAGCTTCAGATCGATGAACCGTCAAATCAGGAGAGATCGAATTTGTTGACGGGATCTCAAGCACGTGGATATCCAGGATATGAAAGTGGTGTTCACAACATGCGAGGGATTGTGCCTCGAACTAACGTGGACTTTCAGTCAGCATCACAGCTTGAGCTCAGCAGTGGAGGTGACAACAGCAAAACTGTTGAGGGGAGTACACATAGAACACGGCCTGTGCAAGTGGATCTAACTGGGGATGCAGGCCGACATTTGCTGAAACCAAAGCAAAATTCAGCCACAAATTTCCGTGTGGAAGTAGTAAGTATAAATCCTTTTGTTGAACAGTTTTCTGATAGTATAACACAAACAAAACCACATTAAAAAAGGGGAAAAAATCAAGGGGTGGGATGGGATGGTGGCGATGGTAACATCTGTAGAACTAGAACTGAAGTGACAGTATCATCATATTATGTAATAGTCTTTTTTTTTTTTTTAATAGAACTGTAGTTTTAGAGCTCGTTTTGTGGGAACTATGCATCCAGGCAGTGCAAAACTCAGTCAGTCAATACATGAATTTAGGATGAAATAAAAATGATAATAATTTAAAAATCCTGCATGTTTTCATTCATTTTTAGAGTCAGATTACATTGCATTTATCAAATCAGTGACTGATCGGTTTGATGCAAAAGCCTGTTATATCAGGCATGATACAGGCCATTTGTCCAAGCTGATAATCCAGAAAGTGAAACAACCAGAGTTTTTCGTGGTAACAAAACCATATCAGAACTTGTTCTCTTGTGTCTATGAAGGTAGTAGACTTAGGTCAGCTGTAGAAAGAATAGTTTTTATATAGAAACATTTTTGCTTATTTTGTGTAGGCCGTTTCTGAGAATATAAAGTTTAAGTTCATCAACCTAATTTGCCTAATTATCTGTTTATTATAAATCCTCTGTAAACTATGATGGTTCATTTACAAACTTTTATTCATGATCCAGGACCATTGAAAGATCACCGGTTTGTCAAAGAGTAGGGACTGTTCAGTTTTTACAGGGAACTCAAATTCAGCAGGAACACACAGTGGGGACAGTCATGCAGGCTTTCCTGTGGAGGAGACAGAAATGTCTTAAGGCTTGTTATTGTCTACATGCAGAACAGTTTGACCTGTATTCTTGCTCTCTCAGTTTGAAAGCCAACATTTCATTCAGTGTGTCTGTAAATTATAGGTAATATTCCTATTTGATAATACTTATCAGTTATGTGTGAAATTCATGGATTTGACAAATTTATCAAATTAATTGTAGCCTATTTAGCAGTTTAAAGTTTCAGCAATATTTAGTATGAATAGAAGGAACATATGAGTAGAGCACAGACACATGCACACATAAATGGGTCTTTTCAGTTCATGAATTCACCATAGTACAGTGCTCATATGAAAATGTCTTTGTGTACTATACCAGTCATTGATTTAGCACTTTAAGCAGTTTGATAATTTTTAATGTTTTATCCAGAGTTTCAGATTGCCAGCATGCCCATGACATTTTCTTATGAAATCTCTAAATGGTGTATCACATATTTAACTCATGCGTCAGCTGTGATGTGCCCAGTGTTACACTGCTGAGCTGGCAATCAGTTGTCTTTCTCATGAGATGTGGTAGTGTGTCAGAAACCTACAAAGTGTGCCAGTCCACACTACCGCAATTGATTCTGAGATGTGAACACACACACACACACACACACCACACACACACACACACACACACACACACATATACATGTGCATCACATATGTATTCTTTCCCTCCTCCTCTCTTTCTCTATCAGTCTTTTCTCTCTGACTCACTCATTGACAGACACATACGATGACACATTATGATGAAAATATCTACATAACAAATGCACAGAGTGACACATACACACAAACATATGATCATACAGAAGGATGCCTGCACATGCGCTCACAGACATAAACGTGCGCATGCGCAACACGCACAGACACACACGCATACATATAATACACATGTACATTGATAGTCTGCGATATGCACAGAGTTCAAAATGTGAAAAGTACGATCAGACAGAGCAGATCTGTTTATGGTGTTTATTGCTAATGACTGGTTGAAATTGCATGAGAAGTCGGAAGTCGCCTTTTCCTCATGTCCCCTCACTTTTCAGGTCTGGAAGGGGACATGTATCCCATGATGGCTGGAAAAAATCCTGAAACTCTGTTTCTTTTGTGTTTCAGACAAGTATTGTGTGTTCCAGCAAGCATTATAAAACTCATCTTGAGTCCTGTTACTAAATGAACTAATGTTTGTTGTTAAGTCCATGATCTACTTATATGAACAACAGTTTATCTAGCAATTAAGAAAAGTGTTCAGAAAATAAATGGCTGGTGTATGTGTACTGTATGTACGTATGCATAAAAGTATTATCACATGTGTACAGCTTCTGTGTGATTGTTGATGAACAGACTCTTGGGGAGGAGATGAAGAAGGGCAATCGCAGCATAGAAGATGCAATGATGCGTCTGAAGAGGCTTTAGCAGAATTGTACCCTTGGCAAGAAGAGAATATTGAAGTGGTCAAGATTAATGTAAGTTGAAATGTGCCTTTCTGTGGTTGGATATAGTGTCTTTTGTGTGTGTGTGTGTGTGTGTGTGTGTGTGTGTGTGTGTGTGTGTGTGATTTGAATCATTCCTAACAAAACAAAACAAAAAAAAGGAAAGAAAACAGTTTTTCTGTGATATTCCTGTTTCTGTATGTATATTTGCTTTTTATCATTTATGAGGAAATACCACACACACACGCATGCACGCATGCACGCACGCACGCACACACACACACACACACACACACACACACACACACACACACACACACACACACACACACACACACACACACACACACGCGCGCACACCTACACACACACACACACACACACACACACACACACACACACACACTTTTTTCCATTTTTGATGTGTACAATAACCGAAAATGCCTGACCTCTACTGCAGTGAATTTCTATTATATGCTTGTGAGAAACTTTTAAACAACACAGGTTCTAAACACATTTAGAAAGATAAAGAAGAAAAAGACTAGGTCAGTGTTCAAGATAAGAAAATTAAAAATCACATTGTCAAAACCAAAGTAAAGGCCTTTGTGGTTAAAAAAAATAAATAAATAGATAAATAAAAGAAAAGAAAAGAGGAGAATTGAAGTCCAGCAGATACAAGATAAAATGCTTAAAGCTGTATTGATTCACCAGCCTACTGAGTTGCTGACTGAAGCATGATCAGAGCTATATGTGTAATTGAGCATGAAAAAGAAAAGAAGTCTTTTTGTTTATAGACGAATCTTTCATCTTTGCTGTGTTAGGCACCTGCTTGACCTTTGGAAAAGCTTAAATGTTGTTGTTTGAATGATCGTGTGTTGTGTATGTTTGTGTTTTTTCAAGTTTGATTTTTTACAAACAGTCCATTATATGGCCTAGAGCTTGAAAAAGCAGTACATCAGTATTTCTCTATTTGACTTGTGCAAACAGTATTTTATATGGCTTAAAGCATGAAATGGTGTACAGTGTTGTGACATCGGAGATTTATTATGAAGTCTGTCATATAGGTGTTCTGTTGAAAGATACACTGATTTCAGGCTCTATCAAAGGCATGTGTAAAGATTCACAGTCATTATTGCGAATATTTGCTTCTTAATTAGAAAATGGAAATTAATTAGTGTGTATAACTTCACAAAGTGTCACAAAAGAGAGCTAAGAGTGTCCCAATATCCTTTACATTGGCAAAAAAAAAAAAAAAAAAAAAAATTATGCAAGGGTGTTGAAAATACCACCATTTCAAGGGATGAGAAATTCTGTTGTATGGTGTTATTCAAGTTGAAAAGCAAATGCAGCAATGATTTTTCCCCACACAAAGTCCATAACATGACAGTAGACAGTGTACACAAAATGTGAAGTGACCAACGTCATACATTTTCTAGTTTTCCTTGTAAGTAGTTGAAAATTGAGTGGCAAAATTGCTTTACTGGCCATTTCAGCATTTGCAAAGAAGCATTACACATCAGCACTACTGTTTCTGAATTAAAAGGTGATTTATTTACAATGTTAATTTCTTGTTGTTGAAAGTTCATGTTAAGTTATGAACTCACTCAAAAAAATGTCAAAGTGTAATTTTTGTTTGTCAAGACCACCTTAGATTAGCTAATGAATGTTTTTATTGATAAGACAATGTTGAAAACACCTATGCAAATTTACATAACTTTCATTCAAAAATGCCATGTCAGTTGTGTAAAAGAATCAGTCTACAGGCATCCTGCAATGCAAATCTTTGGAGAAGTATGCACATCATCAGATTGTATCAGTTACATTAATTATGTTCAAATATTAATTATGTCAAGATCAAAATGGTTGAAAATTTGTGATATGTTAACTCGTTTAAAAAAGAAAATGGTAGCAGGGAAACCGTTACTGTGTTCTTAATTTCACAAAATTGAAAGCAAGTGAATCAATAAGATGCATGAAAACTTATGTCAGTTGGCTTACTTTTTTTTTAGTTTGTATAAAATGAAAAATGTGCCATGACATGTTTTCACAAGAAAATTTGGTTTTGAATGTCATCATGATATTTTTGTGTTCAGATGAAAAAAATCTGCTGATCTAATTGTTCAAAACAATATAAAGTATATATAACGTGAATGTTTACAGATATGTTTTTCTTGTCAGTCAGTTAATTTGATTGAAATTCACTGTTGAAAATAATATGGAACTCGAAAGAAAAAGTCACCTTCACACAGTAGATATTTTTTATGTGTTCAGTGTCTGCCAGGTAGTATCAAGTTTCACCAGAACAATACCAGTGTCTGAACAAGATGGATAATGTCTACTACATGGATTAGGAATTGAAGTATTTTTGTGATATTCTGTCTAGGGGTATTGCATTTTTAAAATTGCATATCATTTTCATGACACAAAAAATGCCCAAAACTGCACAGGAACTTGGCTCACTTGATAACAGACTATTAGAGGTGTTATGTGATTTTCTCATCAACTCAGTCAGGCAAATAAACTTCATTCCTTTCTACTCGCCGAGAGAATGTCATTTGTAGTTAAGACCATCATTAGCGTGATCAGAGTCAAGGTGGTGCACCAGTGTCAATGCTGTGGATACCATTTCATGCTTTGGGTCTTGTGAGGAGAATGTCTGACTTGTCAGAAGGAGTTGTCTTACTAACAGTGTGTATTGTTACTGGACGAAAGGGGAATGGAGGTGCCACTGTTCCATAAACTTTCTCCAGCACATTGATAAAGTACAAACAGTTTTGGTAGTTTTCTCGTGTTATTTTTAGGGAGTGGGGAGGGGGTATTGCATTTATTGATAACTTATATGTGATATGTGGACAGGAGAAGTCCTACAAATGTACAATATGCATTATTTTTTAATGAAAAACAAAAGTGTTGTTGTACCATAAAGCTCATCCATGACATTCTGCTAATGTTCAAACATTTTTGCTAGTTTTTATTTTATTATTTTTGATAGTGTGTGCGTATTTAGAATTCAGATCTCTTTTCATATTTCACTTTCTGGTTGAAAAAAAAAAATCGACAAATGTTTGGCTTAAAGCAAGTGTAGTATCTGTGCTATCAGTAGTTGGAATATTCATTGAATTAAAAAAGAAAAGATTTTATGTTCTGTCACAGATAAACCAGTATTACCAAGTTTTTCATTAATGCTTTCTACCTTATCCTCCAGGTATTTTTTGTTATTGTTGTTTAAAGCAGACCTTGTGCTGTGATTCATTTGTAATTTCTGTGTTTTGAAAAAACCCACCCCCACTCTCCAGGCTATAGCACTATGGGCAAACTTATGATTTAATTTTCACATTGTGTCAGTTGCCTGAAAATTACACAGTACTGGGACTCTGGGACTCTGCAGTCACGTGATGTCAGTGATTGAAAGTGTCTTCTCTCATGCAGTAAAAAGGCATGAAAGTATAGCCCCAAACTGTTTTTCTTCATCAGAAGTCAGTAATGAAAATGAAAGCTAAATCGGAAAGCTTGCTGGCATTGGCTCTCTAAGAGAAGAAAACAAAAATGTTGGCTGTTGTTGCTTCGCTGCAATACCTGTTGAAGTACAGGGAAAAGGATATCTTGTGCCCATGACAAGTATATTCAGCAGTGTTTGACTGATATTTCGATTGGGGGAGAGCGTGTATATATGCGTGTGATGATTTTCGACATAGAAATTGTTGAATATATGAGACAGGTTCCAGAATTTTCCAAATAATGTGTGACATTTCTTTCTCAAGGTACCCATCTTGATTTTCTGATTTTCAATTTTTACAGTTTTTAAGTCACTGATTCTTGCCTTCACAAAACATAATAGGTTGGATCACACCCACAAAATATCAATCAAATCATTTTATGACTAGGCTTCATTTTTGTGAAAATAGGCATTTGTAGACATTCAGGAACAGTGGGATGTCAGTTCACCATAAATCTTGTCTTGGTTAGTGCAAGGAAAATGAGGCCTCGAGAAGTTCATTTGTGGAAATGCTGCTATGTTCATAGTGCTGAAAACGTACATCATATCACTGAAAATTTTAGACCTGCTACTGAAGGGTTCTTTCAGGCTGAGGCAGGTCTGTTTAAGAAAGAAAAAAAAAGCAGTCAAAACCTCTCTTCCACTTCTCTTTCAGTGTAACTAAGCAACGTAGGCATAGGCTTAGGGGGGGAAAAAGGAGTTGACATCTTTCCTTCACTTCTGTCCATGTAACTAAGTTAGTCATTTCTGCTGTCTTCATTGATCCTCATACTTTTGTGTTTATGAATCTTGTGTGCAGTTTAAAAAACAAGGCAAGTGGACCTATTGTTTTTTTTTCGACCCTGCTATGGGCCGTGCCAACACAATAACAAAGCATGCCCATCTTCTGAAAGATCTACAGATTGCTGTGCCTGAACTCAAAATACAGAAGGTGGAGATATGTGACAAACTGACGGTAACATATTTTCTCATAACTATTCCAGTAGAATGTAGTGTAGAAATGAATCAAATTAAGGAAAGAATTTATATGTAGATGAACCAAAGAAACTTGAGACAAACAATGCATGCTTTAGATGCTTTATATTTTTTTAATGTTTTTTCATTGCTTTGGATTTTGTATGGTTTTCAGTGCATGTTGAAACTGAAAGGTATGAGCAAAATTAAGTGACTAATAGAATCGTCCTTTCTTTGGAAATGTGAAAGTAGGTCGGACGAAGTATACACCAGGGCAGTCTCTGCAAAAGTTATGGTGCCTGTCAGAGTTGTGACAAGTCGGCAAATTTTGATTCCAGATCATGGTGGTATTGTTTCTTTGTTTTTTTTTTTTTTTTTTTTGGGGGGGGTTGTTAAGTTGGTTTGTTTTATGATGAAATAGGGAGTTGAATATAGACAGAACTAGAAGGGGTACTGCCATGTGTGCTTGCAATGATGGGAAACCAATGCCAATTGATTGTTGTTGTTTTGTTTTTTTTAATAGAATTTGTATTTTCACTGGGAAATACTTGAAAGCTGACACAATGTTCAAGGCATTCAGTATACACATTACACTCTGTGGTATTCTCAGATCTTCCTGCATTCAGTCCTGTACTAATGACAAAACAAACTCCAGCTTCTTCCGTTTACAGGGATCTCTATTTCATTACATTTTATGTTGTTTTCCTTTTATATAGGGTATTTTCTTCCTGATGGAGGAAAGGATGAAGGTTGAAGTGACCAGACTGCAAGTTGAGATCACAAGCAGAATTTGGTTAACTCACCAATCTAAACTGATTTGATGCTTTATGCAACAGCAAGCATGCACAAGAATTTTTGTGCCTGTTTTCAATGTTTACACGCTTTGCAGCTTTACTTCCATTGCAAATATGTGCTAACATGCTGGTTTAGAATATGTAGTATGTACATGAATCATTTGTACTGACTTGGATGTGTTTATGTTAGGCTTATGTAAACCTTTTGAATGCAGTGTGATAATTATACTGTAGATCTTAAATTGAAATAGAATCTTTATTGCAGGCAGGGGGCGGGGGGAGGAGGTGGGAGAGATAGGTGGTGGGAGGAATGAAAAGAACAGAAGAAAGAATAAGGGCATCCTGGAGTCCTGGCTTGGTTTCAGGGCTTTATTCCCACAACTTTCTCTCGAGCCTTCAGCTAAGAACACTGCTGTTTAAGATATGTGTTTGTCTCCCCCCCTCCCCCCTGTTTTCTCATGATAAAAAGGAAAAAGAAATAGTGTGCATGTGACTGAGTGAACTGTTGTGGCAGGACAGGGATGGAGTTACCCTGGCTGTGTACCAAGCCCCTTTCTGGATGCGGGACTATTTTCCCTACACATCATGACTGGAGGCTGTATACTGATAGTGGTCATCCTCAGCCTTACGGTAAGACTGGTTGTCCATTCATGCTGATGGTGTTGTCGTCAGTGTCATAGTTCAGTTTGGTTTTCCCTACATGAAGTGGTTATCTTCAGCTGTATGGTAAGACTTGTTTCCCTTATATGAAATGATGTTTCTCGGCAGCATTGTTCTCGGTCTTTTTTCTGTGCATAGTGATGTCGTTATCCTCAGCCTTACTCAAAGATTTGTTTCCCAACATGCTGATATAGTTATCCATGGTCTCTGATTTTGTTTTCCATACATCATGTGTTTGGTACAAGAGTTAAAGATTGGTCGATCTGCAGACAATACCTCTTTCACCTAAAAGATAGAAAAAAGATAGTGACAGGAAATCATATATTAAAACTTGAGACTCATTAAAAGAGTTTAAAGATAATTCAAGGCTAAAACTAAATTTTCAAAACACTTGCAGTGTGTGGTGAAACATAGCTACAATATAGAAGAGTATGTGCATATGATGGAAGTACGATATAATGATTAAGAAAAAAATTGTAACCTGTTGTGCACTATGCACAGAATAGATAACATAGTGCATTCAATCAAATGAAATGCAGTAACCAATTTATCATTTTTTTCTCATTTTTTTTTTTTTTAACATGACATTCTGTTACAATGATTGCTTAAACTGCACCCAGTCTTCTACTGAAGCATCTTTCCGCTCATATTGTTTAGCTTCAATGAAATTCCTTGAGTTCAGATTAAAAATGATGATCGCACAACCCAAGGAAAAGATTTTTGAGCAGTGGTTAGGAGCATGTACTTTCTTTTTTTTTTATGTACTGCCCCCCACCCCCTCCCCCCTTCCTGCTATTCCCTCTCCCCATTTTCGTGTGTGTGTTTATTTTCTTAAGTTCTTTCGTTTGCCTTTTGTCTGTGTGTTATTTTAGGTTTTTTTTTTTTAGCCTCTGGTTTTTGTTTTCGATTCTTGAGGGTTAAATACCAGTCTCATGTGTCCAGTTCTAAATATGATGATTATGATTCATACTTACACTAAAGTTCAGTTTCTCACATATTATTTGTATGAGAATATCTTTGTATGATTTTGACATCTCTTTGTGAATGCTGTGTGTACATTCATTCTTCACAACCTCTAGAGAGCAGGGTGATGTAATGTTTGCCACCCCTCTGAAAGTTAGTAAGATTATTGTCAGAAGCAGCATAGTAGCAGTGGAAATTATTTTTGCTCATGCGGGTGATCCCATAACTTATTTAATTGATTAATGACGTTTCAGTTATGTGTGTGTATGCTCACCTGTGTCTCTGTGTGTTCCAGAAACTAAATCTTTCGCTTTTGCAGACGTACGCATGTTTTCTGCTGCCGTGCCAAAGACAACGTTCCTATCACCAGTGCCACGAACGGTCTGGGCAGCCAGCATATCTATCAGCAGCAGCAACCGCAGCAGCAGCAGCATGTCTTGTTTCCAGATGTGGTGGCCCCCGATACAGGCTCCCCTCTGGCCATCCAGCCTTGTGCGGCCCCTGTCTTTGTACCTGTGGGGTACGTCACCACCCCTGTGCCTGCCCAGCCCATCCGTGTCAAACGTAAAGGACTGTTGGAGAGGTAGGTATCAACTTGCTGGAAACCACCTCCCCCCAGAGGGGAGGGGCATATGAGAATGGACAGACTTACCGTTTTCGTGTGCCATCCACTCTCGCTGTCTTTCATATTCTCAGTCATCATCACCGCCACGTAATGTTCTCATCCCCAGCTGATGCATACGTACCATAGTGTTCAAGTACTTTGGCTGTTCGGATGATCCCTGAAAATCTTTTAGCCAGGGTACAACAACAAACAACAACAACAACAACAACACAACAACTGCCACACATACACCTTTTTTTGTTTTGTTGTTTGTTTTTTTTTTCCGAAACAAGTTTTCTCATTTTCTCTGTGGTATTCAGAGCTGCTGGTTACCACAGATTGTTCATAGTTTATTACTTAATTTGTTGCATGCTATAGAGCCGCACACGTAAGGATCTTCCTGCATCCTGTCGAGATAAAACTGTTATAATATTGTCTCACCTTGGTGTACCTGCAGCCTTACTCACCCCACTACCCACTACAAGGTGTTCCAAATTCAGCCCACCCACCTTATTTACAAGGTGCCAAAAATGCATCAAACATCAGATCTCTTGAAGAAATTACTCTGGCACACAAAATTGAGCATAGGATTCAGTATAAATCTACCAGTCTGAGTTGTAAGTTATTGATGCTGCGATACTGCTGAAATTGTTTAGAAGACTACTGAAATAAGCATTAGCTGCTAAAGGAATTGATGAAGGGGGTGTTGGCAGTTCTGGGTCCGTGTTTCTCACTTCAGCTTTTCTGTACACAGCCATGCCTGGGTGCATCCGCAGTACTGGCAATCCACAGGGAGCAGTCGATATGGTCGTGCATGTTCTGATCAAATATATACGGGATAGCACCTACCCAACCTCAAAACTAAATTCGGTGTCATCATCGTGTGTTCAGTATCTTAGGTTACTCTATGATAATGAGACTAACACATAGCATGCTTTGGTTTCCATGACTGTGCATGACGTTCACTCTAAAAATATGATAATGTGCGATTCACTGTAGTGGATGTCAGAGAGAAAGCGTTGTGCACAGGACGTCCCTGTAGCAGACGTCAGAGTGGAGTGAGTTAAGAAAACCTCCAGGGTCATGAAGTACTGTTTCCTACTAAAGATTCTTACAAAACACCATTTTTTTTTTTTTTTTAGAAGTCGAGGGGGGAAGGTAAGAGGGGAGGAGACAAAAATCTTGTTAAAATCTCGGAATAAGAATATACTCACAGCAAACAGGCTCAGAATCATTCAAGGGGAGATAAAAGCTGCAGATATTAAATTCAAGGGAAGTAAGCAGCGTTTTGTATTGGAGAGTGCCCAGAGATTTGCTTTTAAGGCACTCCATAACTTTTATCAAACCTGCTATACAGTCTCTCATCCCATGCATCGGTTTTTGTAATTTCAAAACTACCCTTGACATAACCTTGAGTAATCTTTGATTCTGACAATTGTATGAAATCTCTTAATTATATCTATTGCTGACAAAAAATCTTTTCTATGGCAATATTCCAAACTGACTGTTGAAAACATAATTTTTCTTCTTTCTTTTGTTCATTGTATGGTGCTAACTTCTTAGAAACATTAATGGGAACCACCCATCTCCCTCAAAATTCGTAAAAAAAAAAACTTGTAGTCTTAATAGGAGCCTTAATTCAGTCGCTGACAAAAGAGACAATGAATATCAAAAAAAAAAAAAAAAAAAGGCAAACTAACAAAACATTTCTTAGAAGATGAGTGTTGATTAGAAGTGTCTTTATTTTGAGTTTTCACTGCATTTGTTTTGCACTTAATGTGGTCATCTCATCATGTCTGTAGTCATTCCTCAATAATTCTAGACATGTCACTGCTTTGCCTATATTTTGTACATGCATGGTCGTCATGTGGGTGTCTGTGCTCATTCCCCACAGATTTCGAGCATGTGAGTGTTTACATGTTATTTATCTACATGCCTTTGTCATTTTGTTAGTGTCTGTTTTGAGACATCAATTCATCATTGTGTGCATCTGTTTTCTTTGTGTCTAGGTCTCTCTCTTTGGTATCTTTTATCATCCCTCACTAATTCCAAGCGTGTAGCTCTTCATGTTTTTGTCTTTAGTAGGCGAGGATCCAATGCCTCACTGACTTTGGATCTCCAGCCCTCTCCAGAGATTGGCCGATGGGACGGAACGCCTCCAAAAGAGAGTAAAACTTGGCCATTCCTCTTCTTAGCTTTGACTATGCACACATGCACAGTCACACATATACGCATACCTGTGCATACACATACACATTTGTCAGTGTAGTGTGTGTGTGTGTGTGTGTGTGTGTGTGTGTGTTTCTTAATGCTCAGACATTCCTGAATCTTGTACGGAAAATAACCATGTGGTTTTCCTGTGTGGGTGGGTTGTAAGTTTTGGAAAAATTTATGGTTACTATTCAATTGGTAATTGTAAGGTAAAATGAGTGTTGGATCATAATATTCTGTACCGGATGAGTTTGAGATAAAAAAGGTGTTGTTCTTCACTTCTCTTTTCCAGTTCTGGTTTAGAGTACCTCATGTCTGCGGGAAACAGACTGAGTCGTCGAGACTTGCGCAACGCTGCCAAAAATACCAAAATCCTGTATGAGGAGTTCTGGGGTAAGTGTGTGTATGTAAGATACAGACAAGAAAAAAAAAAACAAGAAGGGACAATTGCATGTTCTTAAGATTGGTAACATTTCACTTCTTGTCATGTTAGGAGGTGCATCAATGTTGATGTGTTGAAATGACTGGTCACGAATGGGATTTATCTCTCAGTTTTTTGTTGTTGTTTTCTTTGATTTTTTTGAAGAACAATAAATTTGTACAGCTGTTGAGGTCTTTTATCCCAAGTTTGTTTAAATGGACTGTTTAGTTTGGCTTGCTTTGTGACTGTGGTGTGGGATAGGATGGGGAAGCAGTGAAAGAGACCTTGCCTTCTGTGCACAAGCCTCTCTTCATGTGTGTGTGACATGTGTCGAAAAGTGTGTACTTCTGACTGCAGACGATGAGATCAGAACAATCATGGGCTAGCGTTTCATTCTAGTTACACCACAATACAAATCAGCAAATAGAACCAGGCGAAGACTTTATCGGTCACTTAAGGAACTGTCAACAGTAAAACAGGTCCCTTTTTTTTTAACTGAAATATTTGATATTTGATTGACATCATCAAGAAGACTTAGATTTTGATCAGTTCTTTTTGTTTAAGAAAGCAGCCCTTGATTTTGTTGTTGAAGTTCAATTTGAAAATAGCTATGTTTGTATCCTCTCCCCAGTGGTGGCCTCCAAGATCAGTTTGGCTGTAGGCAATGTGAATCCTTCCTTCAGACAGTCAGTTTATCAGTTAGTTACTCAATGAAAGGTTAGCAGAACAGTACCTATGGCCTCCATCAGTCTTTCATGCAGTCAGTATATCGGTCAGTCATTGGGTTGATCAGGCAGGTCACTGTTGATGGAACAATACTTATTATTTCTACCAAGATGAGGACATTTTGTCTCACTGTTGGTTGGTTTGCCTGCCTGTTAGTAAGAGTAGGAAGAAACTCCAGGAAGAGATTGAGAACAGAGGCTCTTCAAAGAAGATGCCAAGATAACAAAAGATAACTTCTTCCATTTGGCGAGAGAATCCAATTTTTGAGACTTTCCTCATGACAGATAATTCATTTTTCATTGCTTTCTTTTTTTTTTTTTTTCTTTTTAAATCATCAAAGCTCCCCAAACAATCACCTTGACATGAGAATCAAAAAGAGCAGTGGAAGTTGAGCCCTTGCTGTGAAGGTCCTGTAGTTTTGTAGAGAGGGCCATTCAAGCCAACAGCTTGGCGCTGTTGATGATGTGTGTAGCTGGTGGTAATCGTATAGCTGAATCATGCCAGAAATTCTGGAAGGTGACCATGTATCCAAGTTCAGTGTCATAACAAAGTGTAAATTGAGTTGAGAATGGCTAAACGAAAAAAGATCTCAACAGTACTCTGCACAGAAGGTAGAGTGAGAAGTTGAATTGTGCGATCCTTTTGTTTAAACCAGTTCAAGACTATTTTCTGTAAGCTGTTCAAAATCATCAGAAATGACTAGTGATTTCTTTTTCTCTTTCAATTTTTCTTTTTACCTGTGCCTTGCATGTCATTTGTGATTTTCTTTTTACCAGTGGGAAATGGTCGGATTTGACTAGCAGCAGTGTTCTTATCAGCACAAAAAGATCAGAGATGACATGTGACTAGATCTTTTCCATACAAAGTGATCAGGTATTACCTTCTGTTCGTTGGGTCATGGACAGTCATGTCTATATGGTGGTGGTGGTGGTGGTGGTTGCGGATGGTCACACTGATGTGGTTGATGTGGTGGTCCCTGTGTTGCAGGAGATTCCTATGAACCATCCAGAGAAAGTGTCTGTGGCTCAGGGGTCAGGCATGAAGAACCGTTACAAAACTATCATTCCCAGTAAGTATCTGGGTCAGGCATGAAGAACCGTTACAAAACTATCATTCCCAGTAAGTATCTGGGTCAGGCATGAAAGAACCGTTACAAAACTATCATTCCCAGTAAGTATCTGGGGCAGGCATGAAACCGTTACAAAACTATCATTCCCAGTAAGTATCTGGGTCGGGCATGAAGAACCGTTACAAAACTATCATTCCCAGTAAGTATCTGGGTCGGGCATGAAGAACCGTTACAAAACTATCATTCCCAGTAAGTATCTGGGTCGGGCATGAAGAACCGTTACAAAACTATCATTCCCAGTAAGTATCTGGGTCGGGCATGAAGAACCCGTTACAAAAACTATCATTCCCAGTAAGTATCTGGGTCAGGCATGAAGAACCGTTACAAAACTATCATTCCCAGTAAGTATCTGGGTCGGGCATGAAGAACCGTTACAAAACTATCATTCCCAGTAAGTATCTGGGTCAGGCATGAAGAACCGTTACAAAACTATCATTCCCAGTAAGTATCTGGGTCGGGCATGAAGAACCGTTACAAAACTATCATTCCCAGTAAGTATCTGGGGGTCGGGCATGAAGAACCGTTACAAAACTATCATTCCCAGTAAGTATCTGGGTCGGGCATGAAGAACCGTTACAAAACTATCATCCCAGTAAGTATCTGGGTCGGGCATGAAGAACCGTTACAAAACTATCATTTCCAGTAAGTATCTGGGTCGGGCATGAAGAACCGTTACAAAACTATCATTCCCAGTAAGTATCTGGGTCGGGCATGAAGAACCGTTACAAAACTATCATTCCCAGTAAGTATCTGGGTCGGGCATGAAGAACCGTTACAAAACTATCATTCCCAGTAAGTATCTGGGTCGGGCATGAAGAACCGTTACAAAAACTATCATTCCCAGTAAGTATCTGGGTCGGGCATGAAGAACCGTTACAAAACTATCATTCCCAGTAAGTATCTGGGTCAGGCATGAAGAACCGTTACAAAACTATCATTCCCAGTAAGTATCTGGGTCGGGCATGAAGAACCGTTACAAAACTATCATTCCCAGTAAGTATCTGGGTCGGGCATGAAGAACCGTTACAAAACTATCATTCCCAGTAAGTATCTGGGTCGGGCATGAAGAACCGTTACAAAACTATCATTCCCAGTAAGTATCTGGGTCGGGCATGAAAGAACCGTTACAAAACTATCATTCCCAGTAAGTATCTGGGTCGGGCATGAAGAACCGTTACAAAACTATCATTCCCAGTAAGTATCTGGGTCAGGCATGAAGAACCGTTACAAAACTATCATTCCCAGTAAGTATCTGGGTCAGGCATGAAGAACCGTTACAAAGAACCGTTACAAAACTATCATTCCCAGTAAGTATCTGGGTCAGGCATGAAGAACCGTTACAAAGAACCGTTACAAAACTATCATTCCCAGTAAGTATCTGGGTCAGGCATGAAGAACCGTTACAAAGAACCGTTACAAAGAACCGTTACAAAACTATCATTCCCAGTAAGTATCTGGGTCAGGCATGAAGAACTGTTACAAAGAACCGTTACAAAACTATCATTCCCAGTAAGTATCTGGGTCAGGCATGAAGAACCGTTACAAAGAACCGTTACAAAACTATCATTCCCAGTAAGTATCTGGGTCAGGCATGAAGAACCGTTACAAAGAACCGTTACAAAACTATCATTCCCAGTAAGTATCTGGGTCAGGCATGAAGAACCGTTACAAAGAACCGTTACAAAGAACCGTTACAAAACTATCATTCCCAGTAAGTATCTGGGTCAGGCATGAAGAACCGTTACAAAGAACCGTTACAAAACTATCATTCCCAGTAAGTATCTGGTCAGGCATGAAGAACCGTTACAAAGAAACGTTACAAAGAACCGTTACAAAACTATCATTCCCAGTAAGTATCTGGGTCAGGCATGAAGAACCGTTACAAAACTATCATTCCCAGTAAGTATCTGGGTCGGATATGAAGAACCGTTACAAAACTATCATTCCCAGTAAGTATCTGGGTCAGGCATGAAGAACTGTTACAAAACTATCATTCCCAGTAAGTATCTGGGTCGGGTATGAAGAACCGTTACAAAACTATCATTCCCAGTAAGTATCTGGGTCGGGTATGAAGAACCGTTACAAAACTATCATTCCCAGTAAGTATCTGGGTCAGGCATGAAGAACCGTTACAAAACTATCATTCCCAGTAAGTATCTGGGTCGGGTATGAAGGACTGTTACAAAACTATCATTCCGAATAAGTGTGTGGGTCAGGCATGAAGACTTGTGATCAGACTATCACTACCAGTAAGCATCTGGTCAGGTATGAAGAACAATTATAAAACTATCATTCCCAGTAAACTGCCTGGGTCAGGTACAGAGAACCTGTAGCAAAACTCATGGCGGCATTGAAGATACTTTCTTCCTTGAGATGTTGAATGACTATGGAGACTGCTCGGCACTTTTCAGTGGGTTTGGATATACCTAGCACTGGGCAAAAGTGGGTGGCATTGGTGACTGAGTGCAGATACTGCTTATGATTGAATCTAAGTGCTGGTTGGCAAGTGAAATGATACTTGTGACTGAATGTAGATAGTGCTTATGATTGAGTCTAGTTGAGATGCTGATTGCCAAACTAAATGACATAGGTGAATGTTAGTATTGATTATGACAAAGTCTAGCTACTGCTGGGCAAATCTGAATCCCATTGGTCATTGAAAAAAAAACCGCTCGGCAAACCCCTTGGTATTGGTTATAGAGTAGGTGTGCTCGCATGCGCCCATGTGCGTGCGTGCACACACACACACACACACACACACACACACACACACACACACACACACACACACACACACACACTATACACGCATGCACACATGCGCGTACTCTCTCTCTCTTTCTCTGTCTCTGTTTTCTTTCAGTGTCCCTCTGTCTGTCTCTCTCTCTCACACACACACACACACACACACACACACACACACACACACACACACACTCACACACATACAACGCACGCATGCTCATGCGCACACCCACACTCATGCATGCACATACACGCACACACACACACATCACACACACACACACACTTGCACCACTACACCGTGTCTTGAAAGATCTTTAATTTAAATTTTTTTTTGGGGGGGGGGGGGGGGGGGGGGGGGGGGGGGGGGGGGCGGAGTAATAGATTCTTTTGTGTTTATGGACCTTTTGAGATGTAAAGTAATTGAATTTATTATTTCTTTCCAGATGAGCATACACGTGTGGTATTGCCCGATGCTGACCAAGATCCTTTGTCATCATATATCAATGCTAACTATATACGGGTTGGTTGCTGTGTCTCTGTTATCGTACATCAGTGCTAACTGTATATAGGCTAGTTGTTTATGTTGTTATACGTCAGTGCTGACTGTATATAGGCTTGTTGCTACACATCAGTGCTAACTGTATATAGGCTAGTTGTTATGTTGTTATACATCAGTGCTAACTGTATGTAGGTTTGTTGCTATGTTGTTTGTTATACATCGTTGCTAACTGTATATAGGTTTGTTGTTGTTATGTTGTTATACATCAGTGCTAACTGTATATAGGCTTGTAGCTATGTTGTTATACATCAGTGCTAACTGTATATAGGTTTGTTGCTATGTTGTTATACATCAGTGCTAACTGCATATAGGCTTGTTGCTATGTTGTTATACATCAGTGCTAACTGTATATAGGTTTGTTGCTATGTGTTTATACATCAGTGCTAACTGTATATAGGCTTGTTGCTATGTTGTTATACATCAGTGCTAACTGTATATAGGCTAGTTGTTACGTTTGTTATACATCAGTGCTAACTGTATATAGGTTTGTTGCTATGTTGTTTGTTATACATCAGTGCTAACTGTATATAGGTTTGTTGCTATATTGTTATACATCAGTGCTAACTGTATATAGGCTAGTTGTTATGTTGTTATACATCAGTGCTAACTGTATATAGGTTTGTTGCTATGTTGTTTGTTATACATCAGTGCTAACTGTATATAGGTTTGTTGCTATGTTGTTATACATCAGTGCTAACTGTATATAGGCTTGTTGCTATGTTATACATCAGTACTAACAGTATATAGGCTTGTTGCTATGTTGTTATACATCAGTGCTAATTGTATATAGGCTAGTTGTTACGTTGTTATACATCAGTGCTAACTGTATATAGGTTTGTTGCTATGTTGTTTGTTATACATCAGTGCTAACTGTATATAGGCTTGTTGCTATGTTGCTATACATCAGTGCTAACTGTATATAGGCTTGTTGCTATGTTTGCTATACATCAGTGCTAACTGTATATAGGCTTGTTGCTATGTTGCTATACATCAGTGCTAACTGTATATAGGCTTGTTGCTATGTTGCTATACATCAGTGCTAACTGTATATAGGTTTGTTGCTATGTTGTTATACATCAGTGCAAGCTATACAGATTAGTGGCTATTTGGTAATACATCAGTGAGTACGAAAATACCACTTTATTGCTCTGTCATTATAATTGAATGATCTCAATGAACAGGTTAGTTATTTTGTCATCATACATCATTGCTAACTATAATTGAATTTGTTGATAAGTTATACATCAATGCTACCCAAATACAGGTTAATTGCCTTGTCATCATAGATCATTGCTAACTATAAATGAATTTGTTGATAAGTTATACATTAAGGCTACCCAAATACAGGTTAGTTGCTTTGTCATCATACATCATTGCTAACTATAGTAGCTATGTCCAGGTCAGTACATCATTGCTAACTATTTACAGAAAAGTAGCTATGTCCAGGTCAGTTGGTGTGTCTGTATACATCAATGCTGACTATATACAGTTCTGTTTCTGTGCCATCATATCTCAGTGCTAAGTGTATAGGTGTTGCTTTGTCTTTGTCAGCATAAATCAATACTACAGGTAAATCATGGTATTTTTCATCATACATTAATACTAACTGAGAATACAGACTAATTATCATGTATGTCATCATATGTCAGTGCTAATTATGTTCATGGATTTGTCATTGTATTTGTCATCACACATGAGTGATAAGTATTTGTGGGTCAGTTACTATCACCTTCTGTATGAACAAACCTTTACTGTAGTCGATGAACGTGTTGGACGATAATGTTAAGGAGACTAAAAGGAAGGGATGTGACCCTTCCTCCCCCCTCCTCCACCCTATTTCTCTCTGTCATTGTTATAAACCAGGTGAAGGGTCAGTGGAACATTGGAATCTATGAAGAAAAGGGGCAAGAACACTACATTTCATACATAGCAAAAGTAAAGACAGAAAAAAAGCTGAAAACAAAGACAAAATTGTCTTGCAGTCTGTAGCAGTAATTTTACCAGCAGTCCACCCCATAGGGGTCTGTTCAGCCGACCCAAGGGGAGATGAGTGGCCCTCACCGTACTTTCCATCAGCCAACACTGGCGAGTCAAGGATTCCCACGGATCTTAATCCTTAGTCATAAAGGACAGGGTAGCGGTGCTGTAACCAGTCCACTCTTTAACTACACCCACCCTTGGAGGTGGGTCTGTCTTGTGAATCTCCACCCGCCATGGGGAACAAGAGGTCCTGGCCTACATGTCTGGTTTTTGTTGTTTTGTGTCCACAGGGCTATGAAGGAGAGATGCACGCCTATGTGGCCACTCAGGGACCAATGGCTCACACCATTGAAGACTTCTGGCTGATGGTGTGGCATCTCTATTGCCCAATCATCGTCATGATCACCAAACTCAAGGAAAAGAGCAAAGTGAGTATCAAGCATTCAGAGTAGAACAGACTGTGTTACGGAGAAGGTTTTTTTTTTTCCCCTTTGTTTGATAATTCGCTTTTTTTTGTTGTTGTTGTTTTTTTTTTCTGTAGCCACTCCAGTGTGGGCAAGGTGAGTTTTAATCATGAGTCTGTCTGTGCAGGTGCAAGGGAATAGGAAAACACAGGAGGACTGACATGAATTCTGTACAGTTCATACAGTACAAGATAATACAATGGATGACAATATAGCTGAGTACAAAATATTACAGTGAAAAAAAAAGCCAGCATATTACAGTATAATGTGGTAGACTCGTTACAATGCTGTACAGCTAAGTACAAAAATTACAATGCAAAACAGTAGATTACACGCAGCCAAGTAAAAAAAAAAATTACAATTCAGAACAGTACATTACAGTGTAATATAGTACAGTCATTACAGTGGTATACAATCTGATGCAAAACAATACAGTAGACTACAGTACAGTGCAATACATCACAGTATTATATAATTCAGTACAGTATGAAATGATGGTGTGCAGTACAACATAATGCAGTACAAAACAGAACAGTTCAGTACAATGTAGTACAATACAGTCATTAGAGTACAATGCATTAGATTATGTACAATATTGAACAGTAAACAGCAATGAAATATGGTACAGTACAATAGAACACAACACTGGACAAATGCAATACAGAACAACACAGTACAGCTCTGATCTACTAAGGGTATTCTGTTTCAGTCAAAGTGCAAGGAAAAATCTTGTATTCAGATCTAGTGAGGATGTTCTGTTGCAACCAAAGAGTGAGGATTTTTCTTTTGTTCTGATGTAGTGATGACATTCTGTCTCAGCCAAAGTGGGAATTTTGTTTGTTGTTTTTTCTGATCTGGTGAGGATGTTCTGTTTGATCAAAGTGAGAGGATGGATTTTTCTTTTGATCTGCGCAGAGGATGTTCTGTTTCAACCAAACAGATCTGTGTACACATATGATTTCGTGTACTTTATGTGCATTCAATGAGTTGGATGAACTATAAAAAATGTTGAAAAAAAGCAAAAAAAGCTGGAGACAAACGTTCTGAAGCAGTAAAATGCACTTGCAGAGTTAAACCATTGTGATTTCTTGTGCTTTGACTCAAGAGCAGCAATTCTGGCTAACTCAAACACGAAATCACCTTAGCTGTGTCTGCTTTTTCAGCAAGATACTGATATGTTAAAACAATATCAACAACTGCAGGCCCCTGAATATTGATGGATGTATGCCAGAGTAAGGTGATGAATCATATTTAAAAGTGATTTGTGTTGGAAGAACCTTATTTTTCTGCCATTTCCACAAGATCAGGTTACACAGGTATCCCTTTAACCTCTGCTGCATAATGGAGGTGAGAACAATACCTCCATCACTTTCCACTCCCCACCTCTCACTTTTGCAAAAATGTGGAAAATCAGTTCTCATTCTTTATATAAAGTTCTCTAATTTTTGTTAACAAGTAGACCAACAGCAATTCTAGAGTAAACAGGTCTTGTCAAAGGTGCAAAGATTTTTATTTCATTCTGATCTAGTGAGGATTTTTTGTCTCAAACACAGTACAAGGATATTTCTTTTTTTTTTTTCTGATCCACTGAGGATGTTCTGTTTCAGCCAAAGTGCGAGAACTACTTACCGGAACATTATGGGATTTACGGGGACATTGAGGTCACAGTCACCAAGATCATTCAGAAGAAAGGCTTTGTCGTCAGACACCTCCATCTAAAGGTCAGTAGATGTGGGTGTCCTCATTGAGATCACCCACAGAGTGGCACAGATAATGAGCACAGTGTAGAGATGGGCGAGGATGGAGGGGGGTGGGTAGGGTGAGGGAGATGGAACATGTAATTATTTTCCCCTGGAATGGAGAATAATGTTTGTGTTTGCTTTCTTTTTTTTTTTTTTTTTTCTCTGTTGTCTTCTTTGGTATGCTTCATTTTTTTTTTTAATGGCTGATGGGTTTTTCCTTGGGTTTTTTTTTTTCCCCTTCTGCTTTGCTTTTTTCTGCTCTGTCTTGTATTTTGCTCTTTCCATTCTTCCCTTTTCAAGTTTTTGTCTTCTTGCTTGCTTTTTTTCTGCTCTGTCTTGTATTTTGCTCTTTCCATTCTTCCCTTTTCAAGTTTTTGTCTTCTTGCTTGCTTTTTTTCTGCTCTGTCTTGTATTTTGCTCTTTCCATTCTTTCCCTTTTCAAGTTTTTGTCTTCTTGCTTGCTTGCTTTTTTTCTGCTCTGTCTTGTATTTTGCTCTTTCCATTCTTCCCTTTTCAAGTTTTTGTCTTCTTGCTGCTTTTTTCTGCTCTGTCTTGTATTTTGCTCTTTCCATTCTTCCCTTTTCAAGTTTTTGTCTTCTTGCATACTTTTTTTTCTGCTCTGTCTTGCATTTTGCTCTTTCCATTCTTCCCTTTTCAAGTTTTTGTCTTCTTGCATACTTTTTTCTGCTCTGTCTTGTATTTTGCTCTTTCCATTCTTCTTCCCTTTTCAAGTTTTTGCCTTCTTGCATACTTTTTTTTTCTGCTCTGTCTTGTATTTTGCTCTTTCCATTCTTCCCTTTTCAAGTTTTTGTCTTCTTGCATACTTTTTCCTTCTTATTTTCTCCTTATAAATCTCTTTGTCTTTGCGTCTTGTCAGCAGAGTGGCTTTGTGGTTCATGGAATTCATGTTTACTTGTCAAAACCCTAGAAATGACTGCACCATTTGAAGCTAAATGATGTGCAGCTCTTTATGTTTGCTCGGAGGACATTATGAATATTAGAATTTATGTACTGTTAAAGAAACAAAATAGCATAAATTATAACGGTATTAGTACTGATGTACACAAGGGGACAGAACACAGTACTGTTTTTACCAATATTAGTACTTCTGTACACAGGGGACAGAATGCAGCTTTAAATTGTTCTGATAATATCACTGATGTTCTCTGGGTGACAGAACACAGTAAAAATGGTACTAATATTTGTACTGGCGTATTCAGGAGAACAGAACACTGTATAAATCATACTAAAATTGGTACCTTTTCATATATTCAGGGAAACAGAATGCAAGGTATACCAAAATAAGTTACCACTTGCTAAACTAGCCATAAAATAACAGAACCTATAAATTACCAATTTCTTTCGCAGTGTTAAGTATTTGAGTGTACTGTACGAAGAGAAGCTGTGTTCACATTTGGTACATACATAGTCTGGCTGTTATTATGTCAGTCATGTTAAGACACACACATAGCCAAAGAGGCACTGTGTATAACATCACCCAGTAGTAATGTGATTCAGGATGTCTATCTGTGTGTGTACTGCGTATGTCTGCAGTATGATGGGGAGTCACGCATGTTGCTCCACTTCTGGTACACGGCCTGGCCAGACCACAAGCCCCCAGACTCTCCCAGCATGCTGCTGGAGCTGGTGAAGGAGGTGGAACTTCGCCGCTATAGGACAGACGGCGTCACACCACGCGGCCCTGTGGTTGTGCATTGCAGGTAACCACCTCTTTGTCAAGTCCGGCGGCAAAACTGCTAGCACCATGAGGGTTCATTTGTGAGTGTGAAAGTGACAGTTTGTTTCTCATGAGGAGCGATGTCTTGTGAGAAAGCGTTATTGATGGGTTTGTTACTTTTTTTTTTCAGGAGTTTTATGACAGTAATAACATTTGCTGATCTGTTCACTCTTACCTATAATTGCCATCATTAATCAGTATGGTACGTGGAATGTTTGGAAGGTGATTCTGGGAATCTCACATTACGTTTTAGTCCACACTGCAGTGCATCCAAAATGGCTTCTCCTCCAGATCCACATTGATGATTTTAGCAGTATGTGCATGGT
Source organism: Conus betulinus (assembly GCA_016801955.1). Taxonomy (NCBI): domain Eukaryota; kingdom Metazoa; phylum Mollusca; class Gastropoda; order Neogastropoda; family Conidae; genus Conus; species Conus betulinus. The sequence goes on from JADBJO010007886.1 coordinate 31,346, forward strand.
CTTGCTATCATAACTCAGCATGCAGGTGAAGGTAACCCAGTTCGTAGGTTTGTCACTGCCCTGTTTTTAGATTGTCATCGCCCAATTTGTGCGTTGCCATTACCTTTTTTTTTGTTCAGGTTATTATCAGCAAGTTTGTAGGTTGCCATGGTTCAGAAAGTAGCTTGTCACATCCAAAATTATCAGTTGTTCTGACCCCATTTGTGGGTTACCCAACAATTCAAGGAGTCTGTCCAGTGTGCAGATTTTTTTCAAGAGGTTATATGTATGACATTCTTTCAAACTCCTGGAAAACTTGCTTTCTGTTGATCAGAAATCTGAGGATCATTGTTGAAGGGTTAAGTTTGAGTTTGATCTGCTTCAGGGACAGATCTGACTTTGTTTACAAACATAAGTCAGAGCTGCTGAGAGGGGGTTTAAAAAAAAAAACAACCAAAGGTGAAGTGCAGTTGCCTAAACAAGAAGATTTGTAATTAAAAGAATTCAGTTTCTAATTTACATTGTGGTTCGTTTTAAGTTTGTGTATATGAATGTGCAGTGAGGATCTGTGTGTAACTTGAGATGTATGTATACATCTGTGTTGTGCGGGTGTGTGTGTGTGCATATCATGTAAATGTACATACATGTGTGTATGTGTTTTTCTGTCATATGTGTTTGTGTTTTTTTCCTCTGTGTGTGTGTGTGTGTGTGTGTGTGTGTGTGAGTGTGTGTGTGTGTGTGTGCATAAGTTTCTATCTCTGCATGCGTGTTTCAGTGCTGGCATTGGGAGGACAGGCTGTTTCGTGGCCATCAGTATTGGTATCCGACAACTGAGGGAAGAACATTCAGTGGACGTACTGGGCATTGTGTGTGGCATGAGACTAGACAGGTCAGTTCCTGCTGTCCCCTCCAGTCCCCCCTTGCTTTTCCCCTACACTCCTTTCACTCCATTCCTGTTTCTCTACTCTGTCAGCCTCATGTTTGGGTAAAGTACAAATAGTGTTACTTCTGCTAGGATTTTTCTGCTGTGTGTTTAATGGGCCAAAAGTCACCAGGTGTGTTCACACTGTTGAGAGAACTGATGCAGAGGAGTGCAGAGAAGTATGGATGAGTGATAGTGTTCTGTTTTTCTTGGTTTGTTTTTGGGGTTGTGTGTATTATGCATCACACGAGTGCTCAGTGCGCCATTCTAAGAGCTTAAGAGGTTTTTAATTAATGTAGTTTTTGGCATACAAGGTGATGTATGTTGGAGTCTCAGATTCTAAGACATCTTTGTTCTCTGTATAAGGGCGTACTGGATCTGGTGTCATACTGGGTCAGCCAGTTTGTACTGTGACTTACAGTCGTACTAAAGGTCAGAGTCTACACATCTTACATCAAGTATCATGCAGTCTAGACATCAGTCAAGGTCACGGTTTGTGTCAACATATCTCACAGCATTCATCATCTGGTGTTTACATCAGTCAAGGTCACGGTCTGTGTCTTGGCCTCTCCCTGGCACCCTTCCTCTTCACGAAGGTTGTCAAGGAGATGGCCGCCCTGGCCAGGCAGGAGGACATTCGCCTCCTGGTTTACCTCGACGACTGGCTTGTGTCCTAGCCTCCTCCCAGGCTCAGTGCCAGCCCCACCACCACCCGCCTCCTCAGCCTTTGTTCCACCTGGGGTTTGTAATCAACCCCCTCAAGTGCGAACTTATTCCCAGTCAGAGGTTCTCTTTCCTGGGCATGAGTTTCGACACGATTACCATGAAGGTCGCCCCGACCCCGGAGAGGTCCGCCCGGATTGTGGACCTCATCGTGCGCCTCCGAGAAGCCTCGCACACCTCGGCCAGAACTCTGTCCTCCCTCTTAGGGATGATGGAGTCCCTTTCTGCCCTCATTCCGCTGGGTCGGGTCCCCAAACGCCAGCTGCAGAGGGAGTTCCGTCGTCGTTGGTGGTCCCAGACCTCGGACCGCTGGGACCTGACCATTCCCCTCGGCCCCTGGTTCTCGGGCGCCACGGAGGAATGGCTCAATCCGTCCACCCTGATCACCGGCGTTCCGATCTCTCTCTCCCAACTCAGTCCCTCGAGCTATACACGGACGCCTCCAACTCTCGGGCTGGGGGGCCCACTTGGGGGACAGTCATGCCTCGGGGATGTGGGACACACAGATGGCTCGCCTCCACATCAACATATTAGAGTTGGAAGCGGTCAGACTGGCCCTCCTCCACTTCCAGCATCTAATCTCGCACCGACTGACTGGTTCTCCTCCTCACGGACAACACGTCGGTAGCCATTACGTCACAGGGGGGGGGGGGGGGGGGGGCTCACTCCATCGGCCTCTCTCTCCGGACAGAGGCCCTCCTTCGCTGGTGCCACGCACGGGGAACCACCCTCCGTGCGAGACACATAGCGGGGACACGGAACATCCTGGCAGACACTCTCAGCCGGTCAGGGACCCTTCTGCACACAGAGTGGACCCTGAACAAGCTGACACTAACCACTGTCTGGGATCACTGGTTCAAGCCCATGGTCGACCTATTTGCGACACGGTTCAACCATCGACTCCCCATGTATGTCTCTCCAGTCCCGGACCCCCGAGCGTACGCGGTCGATGCGCTCTCCCTCCCCTGGACGGGACTTGTCGCCTACGCCTTTCCCCCCTTCCCCATACTTCACAAAGTGATCAGGAAGGCCAGGCTGGAGAGACCCAAACTCATCCTCATACCCCGTGGTGGCCGACTCAGTCGTGGTTCCCGGACCTCAGGTCCTAACTCACGTTCCCCCTCTCCAGCTAGCCCCTCGGTGGGACTTGCTCAGACAACCTCGCTCGGGCCTCCCTCACTCCAATCCCCAGATGCTTCGCCTACACGCTTGGCTTCTATGCCAGCCAAATTGCGACCACCGGTCCCCGCCGCCCCCGCCGACACAGACCCCGGTCTGTCCTAGAGACCCTGACAGAAGCGGGGGAGCATCGCAGGGACTACGAGACTTGGCCTCGGCCTCTCGTAGGGCTAGCACAGAGTCCCTCTATAATACAGATGGGAGAGATGGGTCACGTGGTGCACGGCTAACTCGGTCCCCTACCTACACCCCTCCAACATCCAGCTAGGCAATTTCCTATCCCACCTTTCGTCCTCCTTAAAACTCTCGGCTAGCTCCATTCGGGGCTACCGATCGGCCGTATGCACCACCATCCGACAGCTCGGCGGCCCATCTTTCGACAATGACTTTCTACTCAGAGAACTATCACGGGGGGTTGCCCTACGGGAAGCTCAATCCCCTAGGCGCGCCCCCTTGTGGGACCTCTTTCTGGTGTTTAGGCGCCCTCTCAGAAACCCCCTTTCGAGCCCCTCCGCTCCATTCCCTTTGACCTCCTCTCCTTCAAGACCACCTTCCTTCTCTCCCTGGCCTCAGCCAGAAGGCGAAGTGAGATTCATGCCTCAGCGGGGGACCTCGGGACATCGCCTTTCACAGAGACGGCTCGGTCTCACTTAAGTTCCTACCTGAGTTCTTAGCGAAGAAGAACCAGGAACCGGGCACAGCCTCTCCTTCCCTGATCCGCTCTCTAGCGGATATCTTAGGCAACGAGCGGGGGTGGGGACATGGACCTGTGCCCCTCTAGGTGCCTCAGATACTACTGGGAGCGTTCCCGCCCCAGGCGTTCCTCGCAGCGACGCCTTCTTATCTCCATCAACCCCAACAACAAGAAGGACATATCGGCGGGCACTATCTCTAGGTGGCTATCCAATACTATCAGATCTGCCTATGCCCAGGCGTACAAAGACCTCCCAGCCCTGTCACCCCGAGCCCATGAGGTCAGAGCGCTGGCCACGTCCTCAGCGTTCCAGCACTCTGTCCCCGTGCGCCATCTCCTGGAGGCAGCCTACTGGCGTTCGGAGAACCCTTTCATAAACTTTTATTTAAGGGACATCCGCATGACCAGGGCTGTGGTTCTAAAGGGATTTCATTTGTGGCGGCCAATGCAGCCATATCGGTCTACCCCAGGAACCATTAGGGCGCTCGGGCCCTCCTCCTATTACTTTAAATTCTGCTATGGTCTGACATGGTATAGTATACGACGCCAAAATGGGGAGTTGTGTTATACTCCCTGTTTGGCTAAGTATACTTACCATGTCAGACTCTAATGCCCGCCTACCTTCCCCTCTAGCGCCAAAGTTCCCTGGGGGTTGCCTTGCGCGCAGGCCTCATTGAATGACGTACAGTACACGAACTTCGGCATCTTCCGTAGGCGGAAGTAGGGTATCTCACAGCATGATCATCTGGTCATACATCAGTCAAAGTCACGGTTGTGTCTACGTATCTCACAGCATTGATCATCTGGTGTATACATCAGTCAAGGTCACGGTCTGTGTCTACATATCTCACAGCATTCATCATCTGGTGTATACATCAGTCATGTTCAGGATCTGTGTCTATATATCTCACAGCATTCATCATCTGGTGTAGACATTAGTCAAGGTCACGGTCTCTGTGTCTACATATCTCACAGCATTGATCATCTGGTTCATACATCAGTCAAAGTCACAGTTATGTCTACATATCTCTCACAGCATTGATCATCTGGTGTATACATCAGTCAAGGTCACGGTCTGTGTCTACATATCTCACAGCATTGATCATCTGGTGTATACATCAGTCAAGGTCACGGTCTGTGTCTGCATATCTCACAGCATTGATCATCTGGTGTATACATCAGTCAAGGTCACGGTCTGTGTCTACATATCTCACAGCATTGATCATCTGGTATATACATCAGTCAAGGTCATGGGTCTGTGTCTACATATCTCACAGCATTGATCATCTGGTTCATACATCAGTCAAGGTCACGGTCTGTGTCTACATATCTCACAGCATTGATCATCTGGTGTATACATCAGTCAAGGTCACGGTCTGTGTCTACATATCTCACAGCATTCATCTTCTGGTGTATACATCAGTCAAGGTCATGGTTTGTGTCTGCACATGGTATTTATCCAGTGCACGCTTCTGTCATGGTCAGTGTCTGTGACTACACAGCCCAAAGGCTGGATCATGCTTTGTGTACATTAATCATGGTCAGGGTCTGTGTCTGTATACACAACGTACAGCGTCTGTCATTCAGTGTACACATCAGTCATGGTCAGTGTCAGTGTCCACACAGCTCACAACATGGTCATCCTGTGTGTACATCGATCATAGTCAGGGTTTGTGTCGACACAGCTCTCAACATGGTCATCCAGTGTGTACATCGATCATAGTCAGGATTTGTGTCTACACAGCTCACAACATGGTCATCCAGTGTGTACATCGATCATAGGGTTTGTGTCTACACAGCTCACAACATGGTCATCCAGTGTGTACATCGATCATAGTCAGGGTTTGTGTCTACATGGCTCAAAACACAGATCATCAAGTGTGTGCATCAGTCATGGTCAGTGTCAGTGTTTACACATATCCTAGCATAGATCATCCAGTGTGTACATCTGTTGAGCACACAGACTCCATTACATGTTTCCAAGCTGTTCAGGTTTGTCCATGTTTGTATGTTCAAGCTTGCTCACCAGTATGAGGCGTACAATGGCACACTGCAGTTGTCTACGCAGATAAAGTAATGCGTTTTATTTCCCAAAGTGCTTTTTTTTTTTCTCCTAAAAACTAAGAATGGTATATTTTCCAAAGGGTCCTGGAGTCCAGCAGTTACAGGGATTCAAAAAGTTCAGTGTAATGATTCTCATAGAAAGAATGTTGCCCATTCCTGTGACATTTGGTGTATGAGTTTGTCTTGTGTCTTCTTCTTCTTTTTCGTCAGTCCCTTGAGAAGGGACAGGTCTGTAAGATGTGTTCTGGTGTTTGGTGGTTCAAGACCACAGGAGCAGGAGGAGGAAGGCGCCAGCTTCAGCTTCCTATGCAGGTGGTCATTGAGTCGGCAGTGGCCAGTTCTAAGTCTCATAATGACCACCTGCTCCTGTCTCTCCAGAAGATGGAAGGCATCCCTTGTGGGTTGTGGTCGCATCAGAGCCTTCACAAGGGTCTTCTTCTCTGCAAAGCTGACGCTGTTGTATGGTTGTCTTCCTCTGGCTCCGGTTTTGGCGAGCTGATCGGCTGCCTCGTTCCCTGGGACTCCGCAGTGGGCAGGTACCCATTGCAGGACTACTCGTCTACTTTTGGCGAGTTCCTGGAGTTTCTCCATTAGACGAGGAAGTTTGTCTCCTGCAAGGGCCTCCAGGACGGACAGCAGCGTCAGAGAGAGAAGAAGACAACTTGGGTGCAGTCGCTCTGTGAATCATGAATCATGGAGGCTGCCTGCATGAGGGCCTGAACTTCTGCAGCATAATTGGAGCAGTGTTTCCCAGTTGGTATCCCTGCTGTGGTGGTGTGTCCCTCAGGTGACTTGATGAATACGCCCGCTCCTCCATCAGACACTGCGTTGGTTGCTGAGCCGTCGGTGTACGCATGTATCCAGGATTCTTCAGGGTACTTCTCAGCAAATCATGGCAAGTGTGAGAGTGCGTTTGACAGTGTCATCCTGAGAGTCTCCTGAGGCAACCTGTGGAACTGTTGTGGAGATGTGAAGATTTGTGAAGTCTTCATTCCAGGGCTGTGGCAGATCAGAGGGGTCCAGTGGGTTGGCAGGTGGCAAGCCATCTGATGCTCCTGGCAAGACTCTTGCTTTTATGGATGAAGCTACTGCGTTTGAGACGATTCTTGGTCAGGTTCTGCATCCTCTTGTTCATCGGATGTTGAGGCAGGCACTTGAATTTCTCTGCCTGAACCATGGTCTTTGCGTCTCTCCTCTGGTGGAGGGGCTGTATGGCAGTAACCTCCTCCATGGCTTTGATTGGTGTGGATCGCATGGACCCGGTGATGATCCTGAGGGCTTGATTTTGGACCCTATCCAGGGATTGCTGGTGGGTCTTCGCTGCTGTTGACCAAGCTGTTGAGCCATACTCAAGATGGGGCCTGACTGCTCCCTGGTAGACGCGCTTGAGTATTTGTTCGTTTGCTCCCAGCTGGTTCCGGCTAGCTTCCGCAGAATGGCAAGCTTTCGTCTGGCCTTTGCTTCAGCTTTCTGGATGTGTGGTCGCCAGGTTTGCTTCTTGTCAAAGGTGACACCAAGATAGGTTGCCTCCTCTTCGTGTTTCAGGGCTGTGTCTCCAAGTTTGATGGGCCCAGCCTTTTGTTTTGTTGACAAGGTGAAGAGTGTTGTGGAAGATTTTCTCTTTGTTGATTGCCACACACCACTCATCTGCCCATGCCGCCAGCTTGTCAGCCGCTTGTTGCATTCTGTATGTGGCAGTAGTGGCATGCTCTTCCTTGCACCACAGCACCAGGTCATCTGCATAAAGTGCAGCATGGATACTTTGGGAAGTTCTTGGGTGAGGTCATTAATGAAGACCAAGAAGAGTGTGGGCGAGAGGACGCCTCCTTGTGGGACTCCATGACGCGCAGCAGTACTTTTTGCCTTTTCGTCCGTTGACTGTGACTCTTGCTCTGCGGTTGTGGAGGTAGGATCTGATCCAATGCAGCATGTTGCCAGCGACTCCACATCTATGCAGTTTCACGAGGAGGCCATCAGTCCAGACTTTGTCAAAGGCCTTTTGTAGATCGATCAGGTGGCAAAGACAAGCTTTTGCTCCTGGAATGCATCCTCGATTTCTTGGGAGAGGTAGGTGGCCTGGTCTTCTGTGCTGCTGCGAAACTGTCTGAAGCCTGCCTGTTCAGGAACCAGGATGTTTTCAGTCTCGAGATACCAAAGCAGGCGCTGGTTGACCATCCTCTCTAGGGTCTTGATGACGCAGCTGGTGAGGCTGATTGGCCTGTAACTGGCAGCCTTCTTCTTGTCCTTGCCTTTTTTGAGGACAGGGATCATGATGGCTTCTCTCCAAACTTGTGCCAAGTCTCCAGTTTCCCAGCTCAGGTTGAAGACCTCTAGAAGTTTGAGGGTGGCTGTGCTGCCAAGGTGCTTCAGCATCTCGTTAGTGATCCCATCTGGCCCTGGGGATTTCCGAGTTTTCAGCTTCCTCAGAGCTGTCTGAAGCTCATGGAGAGTAAGGGGCTGCTTCATGGGTTTCACGTTGGTGTCTTGTCGTCTCTCTCGCTGTTCTCTTCTTGCTTCTCTTTGCTGAGGAGTGCTGACAGGTATAGTGCTCTCGCTTGCGTAGATATCAGCAAAGCGGTTAGCTGCGCATCTCCCTGTCAGCATCTCTCCATTCTCTTCAGTGTGATGTTCTGGCCTTTGCTGTCCTCATCGTTGAGTTGGCCTACAACTCTCCACAGTTTTGAGCCACCTTTCTCAAGGTTCAGGGCTGCTGTCTTCTCTCTCCAGCTTTTGCGCCTGGCCTGGATCTTTGCCTTGAGGAATTTGGCTTTTGTCTGCTGCAGTCGCAGGTGGTTCTCGTCCGATGGGTTATTTTCTGCATCTTGTCTGGCCTCTGTCATCTCGTCCTGTAGCTCTTGAAGCTGGCTGCTCCAGTAGGGTTTATACTCTTTCTGAGCACCACGTGGAATGGTCTCTTTGGCAGCCTGCAAGATGCTGGCGTTCAGGACTCTGACAACATTGTTTATGTCTCTACCTTGGACTTGAAGGTCCTTGGTGAGAACGTTGGTGCGGTGACTGAAGAGCCTCCATTTTGCCTTCTTGTAGTTCCAGCGTGCGGGCACTGGGCGACTGGCTGTGCTTTTGTTGATCTTCAGGAACACTGGCCTGTGGTCGCTACCTCCTAGCTGCTCTCCCACTTCCCTGGGATGTCCTGGTGTACATCTTCAGTGCAGAGAGCAAGGTCTGGGGTGGAGGTAGTGCGCCATCGTCTGGAGTAGAAGGTTGGAGTGTCACTTGGGGAGTTGATCAGGACGAGATGATGTTCGTCTTGCCAGTCTTCCACTTCTTCTCCTCGGCGATCCATCTGGCTGTAACCCCAGCTCTGGGAGTGACTGTTGAAATCACCTACTGCGATAAAGCTCGAGCCTGGGACGTTGATGGTGTCGAGTGACAGTGGCTGGTTGTCAGGGCAGTAGAAGTTCAGGATGTGCAACTCTGTGTCATTCAGTTTGGCCCGAATCATCTGGTACTCAGCACCCTCCATGTGGACTGCTGTTTCGCTGGCATCGATGTTGTTCCGGACAAGTGTCAGGATTCCGCCCTTGCTTCTGTCAGCTCTGTCCCATCTAAATGGCTGGTAGCCTCGGATTTTGAATGCCTTTCCCCCGTTTCAGGTGGGTTTCTTGAATGCAGCAGACGTTGATGTTTTCCTCATGCAGGATGTGTTCAAGCTCCGTCTTTTTATTCATGACTCCTTCTGCATTCCAATGCATCACCTTGAAAGGTTGTTGCTCTTGGATGTTGTTGTTGAAGTGCTGCTAATCGCTGTCCTCTGCCGCCCCCTGGCATGACAAGGCGGACGAGAGGGACCTCCAGTCGCTGTGGGTGGACTCCGTTGAGGCTCGGAGCCCGGCGCTGCCCCATCCTGGAGGGACCTCAATGGGCGAGCGCCATTCTCATCTCGGCTGGCTGACATTGTCATATGGCGATGATGCGTGGTGTCGTGGTTTATTAGAGTGCGCCGTGCAGCCCAACACCTCCGTCTTCAGCACTCGAGGTTTCTGTAGGGGTTACCCCGCCCTTAGCTCATGGTCCAAAGTCCTGCCCTGTGAGCACAGGGGGGATTGTTTCTCCGAGGGTCCCACCCCGTAGCTAGAGGTTTTAACGCGCCTCATGATCACGTGATGAACCGTCATGGGACATATGGGGTATTTCTTGAGTGCAGCAGTGCCACCTGCTGCCCCACCCCGTCCTGCTGGGAGCACCGCCAGTTGGTCCGGGACTGCTTATTCGACCAGGCGAGCCTGACTTATATCGCAGCTAACCCTCATATCTGAGGGCCGTTCCCCTATCCGCCACCCGGGGACCCGCCGGGTTGGGGATGGTCGCCCCGCCACTGAATTGGAAGTAGCCTGTCCCCTTGAACAGATTTTAACAAAGCTTGGTAGAAAGATGGCGTATGTTCCTAGGACACATCTTAAAAAGTTACCGTGGGTCCATGGTCAGGGTGTGAATCAGAAGTGGATCCATGATCTACTGGACCTCGATGGAGATCCACGCTGTCCTATGCATCGTTTGTCTCATATTTGCCTGTTGAAATAAATACTGTCATCCTCCAACCTTACCTTGGTCTTTCAGGGTGCCTATAAAAATTTGGGGGGAGATAAAGGCATTAAATCCAGTGCTTAGTGTTGCCGCAGTAGTAATCATACCCCCAAAGTGACTTTTTAAAATTTCCGTGTCATTTCAGGTCTGTGAATTGTATTTCAGTTTCCTGTCTTTCCTCGGCAAGGGAGATGCCCACTGTTTGGCTCGTGTTTGACAATGGAGTGACTGTGTTGCAGGGGCGGGATGATCCAGACCCACGAGCAGTATGACTTTGTGCACCAGGCTCTATGCGAGTATGAGCGCACACTGGGGGAACCCTCCATCCAGTCCCTAACGGCCTTGACTTCGGAGGGTCACTGACGCCAGCTGTGATGTTAGCGGCTGTTAGTGTCACCACTACCACCCACCCACCCACCATCACCCCCACCCCCACTCCCCACCCACCCCTTCCCTTTGACCTCCATCTCACCCTGAAGACTGTGGTTGTTCACTGCTGTAGTTTCTCTCTGACTGACACTTCAGGCCGCACAGTGAGTCAGGGGGCACAGGGGAAGGGAGGGATATGACGTACCACACAGAGAACCCCTCCATCCTCTCACACTCACTGGACTCCCGCACTTGGGACAGACAGGCGCGGCAGACAAGTCAAAAAACAAGAAACTGCCAGAACTCCTTGTGGGTTCTGGGCTGCCTCTGATCATCTGTGATGAGCAGTGAGAACATAGATACCCACTGGTTACTTACTTCCCAGTTTTGTCGTAGATTGGTTAAGTGGTGGTTTGAGGGAGGAAACCACACACATATCCTCTGACTGGTGTGGTCATGAAGGTGAATGTGTGGTGTTTTGTGGGGGTTGTAGTGTAGTGTGTGTGTGTCTGTGTATGTGTCTTAGTGAGCGAGAGAGTGGTTGTTAAGATTTTTTGTTGGGGGCGGGGAGGCAGTAGGTAGAGGTGGGGTTGCTTAAGTTCATTGGGAGAACAAGACTGCCACATTGAGGTACAAGGGAACAGTTTTTTCTTCAGTATTTTTATCTGGAAGTGATCTGATGATGCTTGATGGGTTCCTCGAAAAATACAACACAAATTTTACACTGAAACTGGGGGTGGGAGGGGGGGATATATTTTGCCCAGTCACTTTGAATATTGCCCAGTCACTTTAGCATATTCCTAGACATGGCCAAACCCCATGAGATAATTGTACATGTGTGTGTGTGCATGCAAGTATACATGTATGAATGTGTGCGCATGTCAGTGTGTGAAATTCTGATGTCGGTATCTGTAGCTGATTTTCATTGTTACTGATTTCATTTGTTGTTTTCCTTCTGAGCAGTTCTTAGCAGAAATTTTGTGAGTTATTGCTGTGTAAGGGAAAGAAATGATTATGGGCTTAGATCAATAGATGGAGAGAGGCATGTAGCTTCAAGCGTAACTATTTTGGATGTACTTTTTCCATTGACATTGGCATCGATAAATCTTTCACATCCTATGTCTAGATAAGTGCCTATGCACACACACACACACACACACACACACACACACACACACACACACACACACACCAGATAGATACTCCCTGCAGAAATTGGGCAGTGACTCAAGGCGTGACCCAGTCAAGTCAGGGAGGTCACATGGTGAGGGTTCCTTACTAACTACTGGCATGCCACGGGCATGCGGGATGTCGATCGGCATCTCAAGCACTCTAATGCATTGAAAATTGTCACATTTGCTTTTCTTTTTTCTTTCTTTTTGATACGTTTATTTTCTGTTTGAACTGCCATCTTCAGTACTCTCTTTGTGGCTTACTCCCACTGCTCATTTGGGCTTTGCCTGACTCAAACACACCGTGTGCAGAGAGGATGACCTTCATAGATGCGAGAAGGGTTGCAGATGTGGGGCATTTCATAGCACAACTTCACACCAAGCGGAGCGAGATATTGGCGAGAAATGCTCAGAGTGTCTCAGGGCTCTGTTGCCTGTGAGAGGAAATGTCCAACAGTAAGAACTTCCTCTGATTGGTGCATGAAGTGACCGGATTTGTAAGTCTCCGACGGGCACAAGAGCTGGAAGAGGTAGCCATGTTGTGGAAAAAAAAAGCAGCCTGGTACTCCACTTCTTTGCTTAGCTATGCTCTTGCTTCACTTGCCACAAGCCAATGCTAGCCACCCGCTGTTTCTCATAGTTATGAAACCAGACTCTGGTCTCAGTGCTGGCCGAAGACAAGGGGTCATGAAAATGAGGGTATGGCTTGTGGCTTTCTCCATTGCACAGCTGTACATAAGATCACCATTGGGGGGGGGAGTGTTAGTCATCTTTTTTAACGTTGTAGTCATTTGATTGTTTTCTTTTTTTATCTCTTTTAATTGAATGTTTTGATAGCGTAGAAGTTTTCCCTCAGAGTGTGTCGTGAATCCTGCTTCGATGAGAAAGACAGCAGACAAGTTACGGGGTAGGGAAACAGGGGAAGAGCTGCTGTCACAGAGAAGGAACGCATGACCTGTTTGGGTGAGGCATAGGTACAGTCATTTCATGCCTTGAAAGAGGAAGAAAAATAAACACTTCATTGGACCAGTCACTTCACATTATTGCATTGGAGAATTCGTATCTTATCGTCACAAAGGACAGACTTGAGTCAACAAGTGTTTTTGTCGCATTGTAACGGAGAAGGTGGAAAGAGGTTCTAGTCATCAAGGCATTTGTCTGTCAGGGAGAACAGTGACTCTAGTCTTTTTGAGCATTTGTTGTCACATCGTTACAGAAAAATAGAAAGTGATTCTAGTCATTGAACATTTGTCTCATTTTGGGGGGAGGAAGAGGGGGGGAGTGGCACCTATAGTCATCGGAATATTCATTTTACATTCTCTCAAAGAAAAAAAAAAAGTGAGTTGGGGCATTTGTGTTGAAGCACTTACGCCTGTGATATGCTCTCTGAAGTCGGGGGGGGGGGGGGGGGGGGGGGGGGGGGGGGGGGGGGGGGGGGGGGGGGGGCTTCAAACACGTTAAGTGGAAGTGCTCTCCTGCACATGCCTTTCAGTCTATTTACTTTTTTTTTTTTTTTCTCCAGAATCTTTTCTCCAGATGATTTCTTTACAGTTCTTTGACATATCCCTGAAAGCGTGTATTTGGAGTTATGGCTGCTACTGAAAATTAGTTTACTTGTTAACTGTTTAAGAGAGTTTTATACGTGTGTGTGTGTGTGTGTGTGTGTGTGTGTGTGCGTGTGTGTGTGTGTGTGTGTGTGTGTGTTTTCTAGAATATTCATGTCATAGATTAATATTTTGTTACCCTGCCATGTGGGAATGTGCATTGCCCTTTCCCAGTGTCAACTTTATACCCCTTGTTAACCTGAATGAATGCTCACCTGCTCACCAGTGTCATTGTTGAACCTCTGTAAACTGTCCATCTGCATTTCGTTAACCCAAATGAATTTGTGTCCATCCACCCTCTTAATCCATTGCTAGTGATAACCCTCTACCTGTATTAACCCGAGTGACTGTACCTCCCTGTCCAGTGTTAACCTGTACCCGTCAGGAACTCGAGTGAATGTGCACCTCTACAGTGTTTTTGAAATATATCCTCTATTAACCTGAACAACTGCACTTCCCTGTTCAGTGTTAATCTTTACCACTTGTAATCCTGAATAAATTACCCCTTGTGAACTTGGTAAATGTGCGCTACTCTCTATTGTTAACCTTTACCTGTAACTACCCTGTATTGTTATCCTATACCCATTCTTAACGGCTCCCACCTCCCATTCCAGTGTGAACCTGTACCCCTGTTTAGTCAGTGTGAATGTGGACATTCCTCTGTAGTGTTCACCTGTAATCCTTGTTAACCCAGTTGAATGTAGGCTTTTCTTGCTGGTGTTAACCTGTGCCTCTTGTTGATCTGGGTGAATGTACACCAGGGATAGACCTGATTACCCCTATGATTTCACTGTATTTTGTACACTTGTTTGGCAAAAATACAATGAGGATGATGAACTAGGGGAAAAAGTCGAAACAAAAATCTGTAGAGGAAATTCCTAAGCAGTCATTTCACTTGCGGTGTGTGACCATTGTGTTGTCTGGGTATGCCTTGACCAAAGAGGGACAATTCTCGCTAGCTCAAGTGCACAAAATGTTTGACTGTGAATGAAATTTTGACGATATGCTCAATACCTTGGAACCGTAGCAGGGAGCACAGGCCCTGAAATAGCAGGAAAAAAAAATTGGGTAGAACGCATGAATTTGTGCCAAAGTATGCCGATGCATCAAGTTTGAAAGTTATTTGTATATGGACAAAGCAGTTCTGCTGTGGTTACTGGAAGATTAGGTATCCCCCTTCCCCTGCTGTATGGTGGTAGGTGAAAATTCATCCCACCCCCACCCCCACCCCCCCACCCCTCCACTGGTTTTTACATTTTTACACAAATTTGGCAGATGCCCCCCCCCCCCCCCCCCCCCCCCCCCCCCCCCCCCCCCCCCCCCCCCCCAACCCCCGCTTAACAAAAATTTGGAAGATGCCACCCCCAGCTTCCATCTCCTCCTCCCCCCTTCACCCACTCCCCACCCCCATTCCCATTTGCACAAAAATTTGGAAGATGTGGACACATACTTTGTTGGAAATACTTGCCTTTGCGTCAGAAAGTGCACAAATAGTAATTCTGGGGTAAGCAACTGTGCAGGGTTAACCTGTACCCCTTGTCAGTCTGAATGAATGAAATGCATCTCCCTCCAGTGTTAGCACAGAACCGTTGTAAAGTTGAGTGAATGTACTTTTCTCTATAGTGTCAACCTGTGTCATTGTTTACTTGTACCCACTCTCCAACCATGCTCCTTATCAAGGTGAATGAATGTACATCAGTCCAGGGGTTAACCTGTACCCACTCTCCAACCATGCTCCTTGTCAAGGTGAATGAATGGATATCAGTCCAGGGTTAACCTGTATCCCTCTCTCCAATGTTGAGTCGAGCCTGTTGTTAGCCTGTTACTTTGCAGCTTCCTCTCCTGTGTCTCCTGTCAACCTTGATGAATGTTCCTTCCATGTATTGTCTCCCGTTTCATTATCGTTCATCATGCACCATGAAAAGCTCACTCTGAGGAGAAGTGAGGAAGGGCTGGGGTTAGAAGAAAAACAAACATGAAAACAACAACAAAAAAGCATGATGAAGGCTTTTTTAAAAAAATTTTCTGAGATATATGCACGAGTGTGATTTTGTCCAGACCATAGTCCTTGACAATAACTCAAATGATAGCGGCATCCATTGTAGCTGGCAGGTACATGATCCCAATGATATGTTGTCATTGTGATTGACTGACAGACTGGATTGGTGTATGGCCAGCTTGACCAATAATTACATACGTACCTCCGTGTCTTATCCCTCCGCTGTGAGCCAGTATAT
Organism: Conus betulinus; assembly: GCA_016801955.1. Taxonomy (NCBI): domain Eukaryota; kingdom Metazoa; phylum Mollusca; class Gastropoda; order Neogastropoda; family Conidae; genus Conus; species Conus betulinus. The sequence goes on from JADBJO010007886.1 coordinate 46,834, forward strand.
CTGTGTACATAAAATATGTAGCGTGGATTTGGGATGGGTATGAGGGTGAGGGGTGAAGGAGGGGAGTGGGAGGGGGAAGGCAATAGGCCGCCTCTGTTTTTGTGGTAACAGGCCTAGGACATTCTGTTGCCAAACAATTCCATCCCCAACATTTCATCCCCAGTCATCTCATGCCAGTGACAGTTTCCCCCCCAGAGTTCATGCGTTACTCTGTCACTACAGTTGTTGTGCAGAGTGTTCGACTGGTCTTTGTTCTTAGTCTTTGTTCCAAGTGGAGAGGGAGAACCTTTTTTCTTCATACATCCTGTTTTTCCTCTGCGTGGTTTAAAGGTCTCCTGACCTTCTGAGGATAGTTCCTGGATAGCACTTTGATACAGCACTAAATTTGAGAGTGAGCATTACAGGTTCCAGTCCCTTGGAGCTCGACCCTTAACACCAGTCATTTTTCCGGAGGCGGTGGTGGTGTCGATATAGAGAGTTTAGTAGCGCACCTCCTCTCCCTAGCTCATTGGATGGTTTTCCCAATTTGACAGTCATCTTGAACGGGTGTAGACATTTAACCTGAATGTGATCAGATCACCCTGTTGGTGCCTGTCACAAGTGAGACTGCAGTGGGGGGGAGGGGGGGGGGGCAGGTTGCAAAACCAGTGGACAAAAAAAAAATTCAATGAACCCAGTTCTTGGTGGTGTTGTCATCGTCTGTAGTTCCTGGTAGTTCACAGGCCTTCCTTTAAATAGGCATGTATATCTGCGGAAGGAGGCAAAACACCCAAAAGACTATGTAGGTGAACTGTCTATGGGAAACTCTCACCACCAATGGTGGTGCTGATGGTATAGTTCTCTTTCAAGACTGTAGTTGTGAAGAATTAGATGACGGTAACCTGTTCACTGAATCTGCTCTGGGGGTGGGCTCACAGAGGAGATGAAATGAATGATTGGGGCTGATCTGTTGCCGATATAGTGATGGAGGGGTTTGGGGGTGGGGGGCAAAGGTTCTGGAATTAAATGTCATGGGCAAGGTAGGATGTCTCCAGTAGCAATGGTGTTGTGAGGTGTATTGAGGCAGCTGACTATTGTATCTCCTGAAAGGTCACCCTCAACACCATGCTGCGATTGCCCTGCCCTGAGAGCTGTGAAGGGGTGATTGAATGTGGCATTTTTTTGTTTTGTTTTACAGGTTGTTGTGGATGTCAGTGTTTTTAGGGGGGTTGTGTGTTTATACTACATCCCTATTCCCCTGTGGTTGAATTCTACCATCACAGACCATCTGTGTATGTACTACTTTTTACATTTTTCAAGTTTCCTTCCTTCCAATTGTGTATATCAGTGTTAATTTGAGAGTGAGAGTGAGTGTGTGTGTGTGTGTGTGTGTGTGTGTGTGTGTGTGTGTGTGGTCTGCTGGTACATGTATGTGTAAATGAAAAACACTTTTATAGTGTTCCAAGTAATTGTTCCTTGGATTTGGATCATGCATAAATTATCAGTTTATTACATATGAAAAGAATGTTTGTGTGCATACCCATAAGAGTGTGATGAAATCTACCATCGTTATATTCCCAGCAATTTTTATCCGTTTTGGGTTGTGCATAATCTGTTATTTGTTTCATAACATATGAAAGTACTGTGTGAGGTTTTATGTAGACATATTAAACTTTGCTGTTGTTGCATGTTAGATGAAATTGTAGGGCGTTTTAAAGCAGCTAATGACTATGTTTTATCAACAAAAGCATTTACTGTGGTGTTGTATTTATGTAGTACATGTGGACAACGTTTTTTCCTGTGGTTTTCTTTTTTTCCTTTCATTCTGAAGTGATCGTAAGGAGCTGATTAGAGAAAAGGGAAGAGATGTTTCGGGCAGTGATCAGTGTATAGATGAAGTCAGATTCAGATGGTTTCGGTGTCATCAGGGAGGCATCATGCCGTGCAGACTTGTCTAGGTACACATTGGAAAAGCCATGAGGCATGCTCATGGCTTAGAAATAAAGATGTGAGGGAAACTTTGGGATGGAAGCAGGTTTGATGGACAAGATCAAGTTACTGCCTGATGTGAGGGAAACTTGGGGTTAGGAGCAGCCTGATGTATGTAGTAACTGCCTGATGTGAGGTAAAAAACTTGGGTTGGGAGCAGGCCTGATGTATGTGGTAACTGCCTGATGTGAGGTAAAAACTTTGGGTTGGGAGCAGGCCTGATGTATGTGGTAACTGCCTGATGTGAGGTAAAAACTTTGGGTTGGGAGCAGGCCTGATGTATGTGGTAACTGCCTGATGTGAGGTAAAAACTTTGGGTTAGGGAGCAGGCCTGATGTATGTGGTAACTGCCTGATGTGAGGTAAAAACTTTGGGTTGGGAGCAGGCCTGATGTATGTGGTAACTGATGTGAGGTAAAAACTTTGGGTTGGGAGCAGACCTGATGTATGTAGTAACTGCCTGATGTGAAGGAAACTTTGGGTTGGGAGCAGGCCTGATGTATGTGGTAACTGTCTGATGTGAGGTAAAAACTTTGGGTTGGGAGCAGACCTGATGTATGTAGTAACTGCCTGATGTGAAGGAAACTTTGGGTTGGGAGCAGGCCTGATGTATGTAGTAACTGCCTGATGTGAGGAAAACTTTGGGTTGGGAGCAGGCCTGATGTGTGTAGTAACTGCCTGATGTGAGGTAAAAACTTTGGGTTGGGAGCAGGCCTGATGTGTGTAGTAACTGCCTGATGTGAGGTAAAAACTTTGGGTTGGGAGCAGGCCTGATGTGTGTAGTAACTGCCTGATGTGAGGGAAACTTTGGGTTGGGAGCAGGCCTGATGGACAGGACTTGGCCCATACCTGAAGCCTGATATGCCCGTGAAAGCCAGTGAGCTGGTCAGGCAAGGAGAGGGGTAAAATGGATTTGGGTTGTCAGCTGATCAAAGTGGATGCTAGTGATGGTGTGTCCCTTGTTGTTCAGTGTATTGAACAGGTCACATCATGGTTAGGCAGAAGGGAGAGATTTGTTTTGATGTGTGGATATTGATAGTGTATTTATTGACACGTTGTTTTATCTCTTGCACAGATGATATCACGGCCAGGTAGTATTTAGTAGTGTTGTGTTGAAGGACCAGTCTGCATACCACATGTCCCCTTGACTGAAAGTTAAGCATTGTTGAGAGTGAAAGAGTGTCGTTTGCTGTGCAGTAG
>JADBJO010007886.1:55000-104747 GCA_016801955.1 Conus betulinus
CTGCAGGTTATAATTGTGGCTGTGTTGAATTTCAAAAAACAAAGAATAGAAGCTAGTTCATGTGGCCTTAAGCACATGCTTAGCATAATCTGAAAGCAGGGCATGAGTCTGTATTCTTCTATATAACTTTGCGACAGTCGTGACTAGCTTATTACCTTCAGGTTATCTTAGTGACAGTCTTTGAAGTGATTTTGGTTTTTTTTACTATTACATGATGAATCTTAGTTGTTTCACAGTGACATCTAGCTTTCTCTTGGACGTTTTTTGTGTTCCTGTCTGAATGTGTGTGCCATGTTCTACTTTGGTTGTAATTTTTTCCGTTTTGGATAATATGTGCCAGTGTTGGTCTGAAATCATTATGTATCTGTGCGTGTAATTCACTAGTATGTGCACTGCCTGCACACTCATGCCTGTGCACATGCACGCATGCACAGAACCCATTTACACACACAGCCACAGCAAGTGACCAGGGCAATATTTCACACTGCATAGAAACTCAAATCTTGTGCAGATGCAAAAACTTGTCCCTCTTTCCCCTCCCTCCCACCGTGCACATATGTTTTTATGAAAAAAAAAGCCAGCTTGATTTCATCAAAGAGAAACTTTTGTATAGAATCTACATTGTATTCAGAGAATTCTCTTTCAAGACAGTGTGAATGAAAGATATTCCATGAGGATAGGTGTCTGTAGAGACTATGCAGATATGACTAGGTTACGCCATGGTTTTAACATCCACACCCACCTCGCGGTTGTGGCTAACGGGGACTAGGTTACATCCACACCTGCCTTGGATGCCATAGGTGACAGGGGCTAGGTCACCTTAAATGTAAACACTCACACCAGCCTTGGAGGTGTGGCCAGTGGGGAATGGGTCACATTACAGTGTAAATTCACACCTGCCGCAGGGGTGTGGCCTATGAGTACTGGGTTACATTTAACATCCTTATGTGTCCAGAGTGTGGCCAATCGGGACCGATTCACAGTAAAGATTAACATCTCTGCGTGTTCCGATAGGGATTTGGGAATAGTGTCCAACAGGTATTATCACCACCTATCACTAGTAGTATACACGTACACATATACACCAGTGTTCTTTGACAAGTTCTAGGTAACGTTGAAGTTTTAACATCTGCACTCACCACTGGGATTGTGGCCAGCTGTGACTAGATTACCATAAAGTATAGCATCCACACCAGCCTTGGGCGATAGTGGATCGGAACTATGTTACACTGAATTTTCGTATTCACACCTGCCTCTGGGATGTGTCGTCTCCTAAGTAGATATTGTTTGTCTGTACAAAATGTTGACTGTCTTTAAACAAAAAAAGAGGAATTTGTAAATCTGCTTAAGAGTAAGATTCCAGTAGATTTTAAAGACATGATGCCTGGCAAATAGTCCGTTTAATTTTCACCTCCATACAGTTTGTGGTGTTATGTTTTCACCTGCTTCTATTGGCTTGTCTGTCAGTTGGCAAGATGACGCACAAACCATGTCAACAATTAGCCCAAGAGGTGGAATGTGCTCCAAGGATGAACCCATTAAATTTTGGTGCTGAACCAGACCATGGGGGGGGGGGAGTGGAGTGTGAGGTGGCTTCACGGTTTATGATAGTATCTAAGCAGGGGTGAATTAAAGTGAAGACCACTGTTCAGCCTTGGCAGAGGTCTGCCTTCTCTAGCACCCTCCTAGTTAAATGTGGAATGGTCAAGTGTGACAAGGCTGGTTTCAGTTGATTGGATAAAGGTCATTTAGGGTGTTCAGTTGACCTGGCAGTGTTCACAGAGCTTTTTTTCTGTGGCGGATTTTTGTCTCGTCTTACATTTCCTGTTGGGTTGTTAATTTTTTTGTGGGTGTCGTATCAGTACTGCTGTTCTATTTCAGCCTATTTTTTTTTGCCTATGTGATCCTTTATATAACACTTTTCCTTATCAGTCAGTGGTTTGGGTTTTTTTTTTTCATTTTACTCCAGTGTTCAGTAGTGTGATCTTTACATGTCATTTTATCCCTAATATTCTGTGATACTGCCCATTTTCGTGGGGCATCGGTGTGTGCAGAGATTGTTGTGTCACACAGTTTTTAGATGTGTGCTGTTTCCTCATTTTATGTGTACATAAATGAAGGTTTACCTTTTGATGTGCAGGTTTTTTTTTTTTTTTTTCTCTTTCCAACATAAATGAAGATTTACATGTAGATGTGTGCCTGTTTCCTGATTTTGTGCACATAAATGAAGAATTACCTTTAGATGTGTGTCTGTTCCCCGTTTTTGTGTATGTAAATGAAGATTTACCTATAGATGTGTGCTGTTTTCTGCATTTTATGTAAATATAAATGAAACTTTACCTTTAGATGTGTGCCGTTTTCTAATTTAATGTACACACAATTGATTTAGATGTTTGTGGTTTCCTGATTTTATTTGTATATAAATGAAGATGTATTGTTAGATGTGTGCCGTTTCCTAAGGTGTGCTGTTTCTTACTTTTTATGTACATACAATAGTTTACTTTTAAGTGTCGTTTCCTAATTCATGTGTACATGTATAACCTTCGGAGTGTGCTGTTCCTAATTTCACGTAGCTCCTTTAGATGTCTATGGTTTCCTCATTTTATGTGTTAATACATGAAAATGACCCTTATAAGTTCTGAAGCGATGTATGATGTGAGTGAATCTTGTGCTGAGGGCATTTCCTGGACGAAAGGTTTGCCAGGTATACAGGACAGAAGGCAGAGCTGACCTTCAATACAGCAACAGTACAGAGACATCCATTATGCTTTTCATAGGCATAGAAGAGCACTGATTCCACTTGCTGGCAGTCTGTTCCGGCTTGGGGCATTGGTTGATTGAACAAGAGGTGTGGAGGTACAACTGTTCATAGTAGAGCAAACTAAAAAAGCTTTACAGAACATTACCAGCATGGCACCATTCTAAGAGTACCCCCACAAATGAGGACTAGCAACATTTCACATCATTCCAGTAGGCTTGTAAATTGGTTTTTGTGGAAGTCATGGTAGAATAAAAAGTTGATGGTGCTCTTTTGTCCTTAAAGGACTGTGAGTGAACTTTTCAACAACACTGTGAACACTTGTATAGATAGCACATGATTTGCATGACGCATACCGTCATGTTTTGGCACATTTAATTTTGGAAAAACGTTGCTTATATGTCACATGTATGTGAAATATGTAAGATGATTATGCCACAAAGATGATGTATTTCTGATATTGACACTCACTATGTTTTCCCCAAGGCCAAATCCTTCAGGATTTTTATTTTCCTTTGAATCATAGTTTGGGGGGTTGACGCAGATGAAGTCTGAATGTTGGCAGTCCAAGTCGGATGTTACAGAATGATCACTCGTATGACATCCTGTCACTCTTGACGTCTGTGTTGTTGATGTCAGGGTGTATTAGGTGACTGCTGGTTTTCGCCTCTGTTGTACTGAGAACATCCAGTTAATCTGTGTCCTGTTTTAAGGACATCTGACAAATCTCTGACCTGTTGCGATAACATCTGGTGAACCTGTGGCCCGTTTTTAACATCAGACAAACCTCTGACCTGTGTACTGACATCATCTGGCAAACCTGTGGCCCGTTTCAACATCAGACAAACCTCTGACCTGTAGCGACATCTGGCATACCTGTGGCCCAAGAAACGCCCTGGCAGGAATAATGCTCACACACACGGTCCACATCCGCAGAACTCCACACACACTGGTTTCATGCTGTTTGGAATGTGAACGTTCTGTGTTCCTCAGTATGTGTGTTTCTAAGTGTTGTCCACTGAGCACTGGGTACATGTGAAGTGTTTTGATCGGCACTGTGCAGTCTGCGGGTAGACTCTGATTTATACAGTGTGAAGGACACTGGTTGGTTCCACGTACTTATCCTCCTCTTGTTGTCCATGTGTTGTGCTGATTTCCATTCCGTTCATCATCTTATTATGTGCATCAAATCTTATTAAAGCTGGTAAAGAATGGCATACGTGTTGCCATGTTGTTGGAGAGTGCGGGTGTAAATATGTGTAAACATACAGTGCGGTAGTGGTTACTCCCTTACCAATACCCCACTGAAAAAAAAAAAAAAAACCTCGCATACACACAAACCCACCCTCAAATTCCAGCTGCCCTCTTCTCCCATGTGTTTCCTCACTTTATAGTAAGATCCAGCACCATATGGCCCTGTACTTGCTTCAACCGAGCAAAGCAAGCTTCCCTGCTTCTTCCAGCTTGGAACACCATGAGCTGATCAGTAAATTATCCACTTTTTCGTCTATGCACAATACCGAAGCATTGAATTTTTTTTATTGCCACAATGTGGGCAGACAAAATGGCAACTTCTGCTCTTACAAAGAACATGAGATCTTGTCACCTCAGAGTTGTCTGCTAGCACACCAAATATGCCACCAGAATTCCGAAACTTTGCTACTTCTTTTCTTTTTCATTCCTGATATTTTTTTTTCACCTAAAATTTTTCTTCTTTCCTGATTTACGGTTTCCCCTGACTTCCGGTTTTACATTGTTCAAATCTGTGTTAAGGAACATGACAAACCACTGTGGCAGGCAGCTAGTCAACACGAAGTGGATCTCTCTGTATCATTTCCCCAAGACTCCCTTGGACTTCTCTAGAGGGTACAGAGGGCAGATCTTTCAGAGGCACCTCTACCTTGTTGCCAATGACTGAGGACACGGAGCTGTGCAGATCCTTGAACCCTCAAATGTCCCTCATGGCATCCCTCTGACCTGATGCCTGATGCCGTGGGACATGACAAACTTCATCATTAGTGTTTGTCTTCACACACAACTCCACTGAGGAATTCTGTGATCACACCGAGTCAGCCAACATCACGCGTACATACACATAAGCTCTCAAACATTCACTGTAACTATTCCTTGTCAAATTAACCATGGTTGTACAGACACTACACACACAGTGACATGCGTTCAGCTGCATCCATTTAGATTTTAAGTCCACAGGCATGTGCACATACAGACCAACTTACATGAAGAAAAACGAAGGTGCATCCCATCCAAGTACGGCAAGTTTTTAACGGAAACATTCCATGCATTTTATCATTGATGGGCATGGCAGACCAACTTCTCACAGCTCTGTGTTGTCAGGGCCCCCATTTATCACAGAAGGCTTGGACCCCACTGAACACCACCAAGGTGACAGGACAACAGTGTAGTGTCTATTCTGAGGGGTGGCTTTACAACGCCTGGGTAATGACCTCGCCCTGTCAACTGCTGATACTGAGGCTGCAACAGGACAAACTGGTTGTGGATTTGTGTGTGTGCGTGCGTGTGTGTGGAGAGGGGGAGAGCCAGAATTAACGCCACTGGAACAATGCCACAAGCAGGACCTGGACAGTGGGGGGGAAAGGGGAAGGGAATGGGGTGGTGGTGGTGTTAAAAACACAAAGAAACAAAGACTTTTTTTTTTTTTAATTTCATCCGTCTGCTTGTGAAAAGCAATCCAGTTGAAAATTTCTGACTGCTATTCCATGCACTACCCTGTGTTGCAGAAAGAGATATGAAGACATCAATAACTGGCTTTTCCAGTCCAAGTTTCCTCTCTCTCTCTCTCTCTCTCTCTCTTAACAATGTCACAATTTTGTTCTCACTCAGTCTAGATCACACAGCTGTATGAACGATTTCATTAACTCTAACCCCACCCCCTTCACGCCCAACTCTACGACGTCTCTCCTGCCCCTTCTTGCTTCTCACACCCCCACAAAGTCGGAAATCATGGTCAGCAAAATCAGGAATCCTGTGAAGAATGGGGAGGAGGGTGTATCACTGTTCCCACACACAGAAGGTCACTGAGCCTGAAGTCCATGTACGAGGGTCAGCGGCAGCAGAACATGCCATGGATAGGTAAGGTTAGGTAATGTTGGTTACAGCCCAGCCAACCGCAAAGGGCCATGGATGGCAGAGCAGATGACTGGATATCCTTCTGTTACACATCCTGTTACAAGTCCAAGAAACTGGATTCTCTTGTAGAACATGCCATGGAGGGTGGGACAGACACCTGGGCCATCCTCCTGTCAGAATTCCAGATCCCCCTGTAGAACATCCACAGGAGGGCAGGGCAGACCACTGGACATCCTGTTAGAAAGTCCAGGCGACTGGAACCAGTGGAACATGCCAAGGAGGGCGGAATGGGCACCTGGGCTTCATCCTGTTCTCGGTTGGCTGTGTCCGACAGCTCAGGGGGTAGGTGAAGTTTCTGAAAGACGCACACGGCACACATCAGTCACTTGTCACACTCTTTTCACAATGAAGACAGCCTGCACACAATCGGTTAAACACAGCATTATTCAAGTCTATGATGGACACGAAAATTGAAGTCAAATACTTCCAGTCATTTTATGAATACTTTGTTACAATTTTGTTAAAATCATTGTTCCATTTAGAAAATGAATTGAAAAAAAAAAAAAAAGAAAACGGGGTTCAATAGCTTTATATCTCTTTAGCAGCTTGTATGCTTGAAAACAAGTCAAAGTATGTGGTGATCTATACTGATTAAGGTTTCTTTCTTTTCATTGTTTTCAAGCACAGGGACGCCCAGATTTTTTCTTTCTGCCTGCTGGTAGTACCTTGGGTCACAACTCCTTGGTATGGGAAGCATTCCATCATCAATACGAATGTGTGATTAAATCATGAAGTGCTTCTCTGTTCATGTTTAATACTTTGGATTTACCGATGATCCCAGATTTGGGTCCAAAAAGTAACATACAGATCCCTTAAATTAGAAATGCAACATTGTTGAATATTTCAAGTCATATGCATGTTTACTTTAATGAATTTGTAATACAATCAAAGACGGAAAAGTTAACATGCCTTCATAAATTTTTTTCTGGCGACTTATACAGCATGCTGAGTAATTCCTCATTATCTGCAGTTACGTCATCTTAACTGGCTGTAAATATTTCTCCCATTCATGTCTTTAAAACTATATTTGTTTTGTTCTGTTTATTTAGTTTTTGCTTCTTCTTGTTTTATTTTCTTTTGCCTTGTAAAGGTTTATCATCATGATTTTTCATCATGTACCTATGGTAGAGGTTCTTGCATCTTGGCCAGCATAACCGTAATATATACAATTCACATGGGGCATGTGAAATGTCTGACAGACCGTTCAGATGTAAAGACAAACTTTTTTCCCCACTTTATGATCAGTTCTTGATCGCACATGAATTTCCCTGTGATCCTCATCTTTGTTATAAATGTATCCATCCGCTGTAAATCCTGTGCACTGTGGTCTCATAGCATATCAAATGTGGTGCAGCATTCATGGACTAGGCTGCATGCTGTGCCTCCTTCTTGACAAAACTGTCACTAAAGGGCCAACACATTTTTTTTAACATGTCCATTGTGATAAGGCTTGGTGTTTGATGACATTAGAGTTGCGCTTTTCTGACAGTGTTTTTTGACAGTTTTGGACATCAACGTCTCTACCTACCCATTTAAACAATGTATATACATCAGCCAAGTCACAATGTATATACATCAGCCAAGTCATCAGAACCTTCTCAATGAACCAAACAGAACACACTCTGACACTTTTTGAATTCCAATAATAAACTTGAGATATTCAAGGCTTCTAGCATCGTATCAAAATGGTGACTACAAACCTTTCTTTTTGTTAACGTCTTTCCTAATGATAAATGCTCACCACTGCAATGAAAAAGGTCACTGTTCCAGTTTAAAGTTCTTAAATTATGTCTGCCAAAGCGATGACAATAAATATTAAAAATGATTTGCATTTGATTTTGTTGTTGTAATTTTGACTACACAAGTTACTAATGACACAATATGAGTCAAAGCGACCCTCAGTTTCAGTTACATGACACTGCTTACTGCAATACCACGCTCTCTATGCATCATTCACAGCACCAATTTCCTTTCTGTGAAGTCGCTTCCCTACACTCACATACACACATACCCTCTCCTCCTACTCATGCAGTCAAATCTACCCTCATCCTACAGTGAAGATGCTGAACTAAAGAAGGAACAAACACACACACAAGTGGTTTGTACTCTTCACATCCCTCACCTCAATGGTAAACTTCTTCCGTCGACAGCGGAAGGCCAGGTCCAGGGTGTCAGGCATGTGTGGCACCAGCTCATTCAGACATGGAAACTTCACCAGATGCAGCAGACCTGCCACAATTTTCTTTTTTTCATTCCGTTAATTCTTTCACCATACACCTGAACAGTGAGGATCTTTGCCAGATGTGAGCAGCTCTATGGCTATTTGCAAGGGTGAAGTCTGTCTGTCTCTCCCAAGGTGTGAAGATGTACCAAAAGAAAGGGCAAATATTGTTGATAACAGTCTCAAGAGCTTATTTTCCCACCCCCATTAATGGCAGCTTGATGACACCAGTTAAACTTTGCCAAAAGTGTGTGTAAGGTGTTGAAGAGAAAGCAAAATGTTATACATGTATACATGTAGCTTTGCCTCCAGAGCTTGGTAATCCATTCAAATATGAATGCAACACTGCGAAAACACATGTATATGTATTGAAAGCAAAAATCAACACAAATTTTTTTTTTCTGCACACTACACCACAAAAGCTTTCAAGTTACTGTTTATCTGCTCTGTTCTGCCCATCAGCCATCACAGTTTTAACCGCCATTCCACCCTGTTCCAGTGGCTGCGGGTGACCCTATCTTTCACTTCCATACAGGTCATCTGGGAAGTTTTTGAGATCCAAGGTGCACTGTTCGAGGATGTCTGTAACAGCTGAAGGGGCAGCCATTTGTAAAGTGCTTCTATTCAAGCCAAACATTTTTTCTTCTTCTTCTGTGTACACAGCCTGATACTCCTGCAGACACTTCCTGTATAGACAGGCAAGGATTGATCCCATCTACCCAACAAAGGGAGTGTAGTTTTTGCGAACGACCCTTTTTTTTTTTTAATCCTGCCACCAACATTTTCAAAATAGTGTTTCGACTTATGACGAGTAACACTGTGAGTGATGGCAACAGCAATCGGAGTTTTATTACTAAAGGTAGTTGAACAGGACACTTACCTGTTGACCCAATTGGTTGGTTAGGTCCCTGTTCTTCCCTTCCTTTTTTTTGTTTTTTTTTTTTTTGTTTTGAGGATCCTGATACTATGAAGATGTTCCATGCCAAGATGGTTAAAGCATTTGTTTTAACAGCGAACTATGAGAAAATATCCATTCAACGGCATTGTGGACAATTCAGAGACTCAAAAGCCTCTCAATCAATAACCATGGTGCAGAAGGCAGCGCACACTCTGCATGTGTGTTTACACTCGCTTCAGACTGCAGAGTCTGTGTGTGAGATGATCAAGAAGGGGAGAGTCTGCGGTGATATTACAGATCAATGCGAGATTTCAGAAAGCAGTTGGCAGACACACAATGGCCAGCTCTAAACATGAACAACACACACAGACAAACAAGTGCACATCAACCTATGTCTTTCACTGGATTTTCATACAGACTTTGGTACAATTTGGACTTAGGGTGGTAATTTCTTTCTTTTTTTTTTTCTTTTCTTTTAAAAGAACCCCAGTCACATGGCACTCTAAAAAAAACTGATTACTGGTAGTTACAAATGTATTATGTGAAAAAAAACATAATTGTTGATATGTTAATAAACGAATCAAGTAATTAAAGTCTGGTGCATTAAAAAAAATGATTATTGGTAGTTATAAATGTATTATGTGAAAAAACATAATTGTTGATATGTTAATAAACGAATCAAGTAATTAAAGTCTGGTGCATTAAAAAAAATGATTATTGGTAGTTACAAATGTATTATGTGAAAAAAAAAACATAATTGTTGATATGTTAATAAACGAATCAAGTAATTAAAGTCTGGTGCATTTAAAAAAAATGATTATTGGTAGTTATACAAGTCATGTATTATGTGAAAAAAAAAAAACAACAAGGTTATCAACAGATTATTCAATGAATCAAAAATTGAATGTCTAGAGCATTTAAACATTTTGTAACATATTCAGAACCCTCTGCGGAACAGGCATGAAAGCCTAGAGAACAGGAGAGAAGGAGAGGGATGCGAGAGAAGGTCCAATTTCTCTGGGATTCTGACTTAACAGAGCTGCAGTGCTTACCCCGAGTAGTCTCTGAATGCAGGGTTTTTGGTTTTGAGGGAGGCAGAAAAACTGTGCAGCCTCAACACTGTGTCACACAGCCGTTGGGCACGCTTTACTAGAGCAGCACTCTGAAACACGACATCCACAGCCACTGACAAGTCCATCATACTGTACCTCATTAACATTCACAGCCAGCCATTCTGCATCACAGCCTCACAAGGGTTTTAACCAGCTACAAGCATTATAATACTATTGACACCTGCTGCCTGAAAGTTGTGGCTCTGTTCATGCTGAACAGACCATTTTATGTAGGGCATGGGACAATTCAATGGAGAAAAAAAATAAAAAGAAAAGAAAAGAAATAAAAAGCTTAGACCATAGTGAATTCTGGAATTAGTCAAAACAAAAATATGAAAAACCTGACCACTTGTCCTTTTAATCAGCAGCCTCATACATGCACCATTCTGTGTTGACACCAAGGTTCCATTTAAAGCAACACTGACAAGCAGTCCTTTCCTGCTCGCATTGTTTGCATGTGATGTTCAGATCCAGCTCAAGCTTCGATCACACTCTCAACTGCTGAAACAGTTAACACCGCTGTTTTGTTAAAATGATATCTCAGCATGACAGGACCTGGTCTTAGAACAGATGTATATGGGAAACATCTCCACAGTGTCATCAGAATATAAGGCAGCACTGGTCGACAGCAGTTATGCCCCTTCCATGTTTCCCAACTCACTTATGACTGCACCCAAACAAGTGATGGCTATTCTGGGTCCTGGGAGAAGACGTCAGGTCTACCAACGCCGACTGCCAGCTGTGGACAGAGAGTCTCCAACCTATGTAAACAAGCTCCTCTCCATGCCCCCTGTGTTGCATGGGGAAAATCTGTGAAGGCAAAAAGCCACTGTGGTACAGCGCTTTGCTGGGGAAGGTCTACTTGTGGGGGTGGGGGGGGGGATCATGAAATTGAATCCCATCAGGGGAATTTCATTGTAGGACTTTTCCACCCTTACCAACTCCTATCCCAACACTCAGAGTGCTATAGGCTCTAAGAACGATAACTGCACATACATGGTCGAGTTTGATCTACCGCATGAATGTGTTTGAGAGTAGTGCTTGAAGTTCCTTAACACAACTGTAGGTGCTTGCGTTTCTTATCCCTGGCTGGAGCCAGAATATCTGACAGAAAACATAGTGTTAAACTGTGTGTGTGTTGTCTCTGATCACAACGGAACTCTGTAACATCCCTGTCATCATCCTCATCCTCAGGTCTGTGGCTTTTCATGCCTTGTGCTTATGGCGACTTCAGTTCTGATTTCATTTGCACATACATGTCTGTGGTGAGCAAGATACAAAGTTGCTGGTTCACACATAAACATATGTGGTGAGTTTGATTTAGAGTCGCTGGTATCGGTGAGTTCAAGGGAACTATTGTTGGAGGGATGCGGTGGCACACTCTGGAGGTCACGCATGGTACCTTAGCGACCAAGCAGTTTGTGTTGTCGGAGGGTGGCTTAGTAGATGGTGTCCTAGATATGAAGGATCAGGGTAGCCATAACTGGAAAATTCCTTCAGGGACTCAAGTCGTTGTACAGTGTTTCCAATGGTGGGTTACCGAATGATGACATGAAAAGAGATTGCTCCTTTAGACAGCAGTGCTGCAAGTGCAACTGGACAAAAAACTGGGTGTGGTTCTGCGTGTGTGCGAGATCTGCAAGAGGGGTGTGAGAATGATGCTACAAAGGACGCAGAAGATAAAATGGAAAAAAAAAAAAAATCTAAAAATGCAATTTGAAGGAAAAAAGTTTTGTTTTTTTTTAAATCAAAGAAATCATTTACATGAACTGTGACTGAACCATTTCATTGTTATGGTCTGTCAGAGTTCAATGTGTTTACAAAAGCAAACATGATGTCATGCTCACACAGTAAGCATGTATACCTTTCCTCCCACAGCTTAATCCTTACACGGTCTGCCATCAAGGAAACTAGTTTAACCCAGTACCAACTAATCATAAAGCGCCGTCTTCCAAGACTTGTAACCTTTAATCTTTTGGGTAGCAATTCTCTCTCCTCTGTATGTACATGAAAAGAAATGATCATATTTTAAACATTTATTTTAACTCACAGGGCTTCCCCCCCCCCCCCCCCTTTTCTGTGATAAGAGCAGACATGTTTCTTTGCATCAATGCATTAACAGAACATTAAAACAGTAAGCTTTGTTTATACATTACTGCTTCAGTGGGACTAAAACAGAAGGAAAAAAAAAAAACACGAGCTGCTGGCATTACCTGAAACAGGTAGCTAGGAATGGTGAGAAGACAGACAAAAAACGCTGGCATTACCTGAAACAGGTAGCTAGGAATGGTGAGAAGACAGACAGAGAACGCCGTGCGGAGCAAGGCCCTGAGCGCCAACAAGAACTGAAGGAGCGACGCATCCTCATCATCGTCAGCGCCCCCTGTGTCTCCCCATAGCGTGGAGCCCAGGCCATGAATGGCTGCAACAACCCATCATGCTCTAGTCTGCACATGTCACACGCTGTCTACCTTCGACTTCTTACACTGTATAAACCACACTGAATGATATACATCAATGCAGTGTGCTGTGCTGTGCTGTGCTGTTACCATGTTGTGTGGATATGTGTGGCATAGAGAGTAGTACAGTGTTTGTGCAGCTTGCGATGTGCTTTTTGTTGGGGCTGGTGTGCCGTTTGCATATTATGCTGTGGTGTATTTTGTGATAAAGAGCTTATGGTGTTTTGTCGTGATGTGTTGCGCTGTTAAGGTGAAGACGGGTGATGATAGTGTGATTTGGTGTGTTTTGGGTGTACACGTTAAGACTGGATGGGGCAAGCTATGATCTTACTCATAATGTGACATGTGGTTTGATGTCTTTCAGAACTCTGATGTCACTCATGTCTGGCACACACCGTCTGGAATATGTTTATGATCCTAACAGTTGGCTGTTTCAATCAATTGCAGACCAGCATGGCAAGATGAATCATACACACACACACACACACACACACACACACACACACTCACACACACACATACAAACACACAGTTCACATAAACTTACCTATCCTTAAAACATTGCGTTTCTCACACTTGGCTGATGTGGCAAACTTCCCTTCCTCGATCCTCTTCCGTATTCTCTGCAGTACACAGTGGTAGCGACAATACGGGGTCTGCATTGTATCCAAGCTACACAAATGACACAGAGCGTAACAATGGGGGCTCTGCCCTGTATCCAAGCCACACAAATGACACAGAGCGGTAACAACGGGGGCTCTGAGCTGTATCCAAGCCACACAAATGACACAGAGCGGTAACAACGGGGGCTCTGAGCTGTATCCAAGCCACACAAACAACACAGAGCGGTAACAACGGGGGCTCTGAGCTGTATCCAAGCCACACACAAACGACACAGAGCGGTAACACGGGGGGGCTCTGAGCTGTATCCAAGCCACACACAAACGACACAGAGCAGTAACAAACGGGGGCTCTGCCCTGTATCCAAGCCACACAAACGACACAGAGCGGTAACAACGGGGGCTCTGCCCTGTATCCAAGCCACACAAACGACACAGAGCAGTAACAACGGGGGCTCTGCCTGTATCCAAGCTACACAAACAACACAGAGTGGTAACAACAGGGGCTCTGCACTGTATCCAAGCTACACAAACGACACAGAGCGGTAACAACAGGGAGACTGCCCTGTATCCAAGCTACACAAACAACACAGAGCGGTAACAACAGGGGCTCTGCATTGTATCCAAGCTACACAAACAACACAGAGCGGTAACAACAGGGGCTCTGCATTGTATCCAAGCTACACAAACAACACAGAGTGGTGACAATAGGGAACCTGTACTGTGTCCAGGCTACACACACACAACACAGAGTGGTGACAATAGGGAACCTGTACTGTGTCCAGGCTACAAAAACAAACACACAGTGGCAGTGACAGTATGGTTTCTGATTTGTATCCAGACTACACAAACAAGATTCAGTGGTAACAATATGGACTCCTGACTGTGTTCAGGCTACACACAAAACAACCACACAGTGGCAGTGACAAACTGGCTCCGCATTGTGTCCACCAGTCCAGACTACACGAAACAGTGGTGACAAAAATAAAGGCATTCCATTGTGTCCAGTCTACACAAACAGCACACAGCGGTAGTGTCAGTAAGGCAGTGTTTTAGTTCCTGTTCCACAAAGTAAAATCACAGACTTGCTGCTGTCAATTATATTTTCAACAAGTTTTCATGCAGATTTTGTATTATCGATGGAAAAAAAAAAATTACGGTTGGTGCTGCGAAGATTTCCAGCAGCAAAAAGGAAGAAATCAGCTATAAAAAAAACACATAAAATTTAAAAAAATAAATAAATAAATAAAACAAAAAAAAAATTAAAAAAAGAAAGAAATCAGCTGGAAAAAAAAAAAAGCAGAAATCAGCTGAAAATATGCCTGATAACACTCATGTACATGTTTTTTTTTGGTTTGTTTGTTTTATGTCTTCCACCCCACCACCAAAAAAAAAACAAATAAACTACTTTGAAGGAGGATGGAACCAAAAATAAAGTACATGCCCGTTTGTTTCTTTTTTCACGCATGTGTTCAAATCTAGGACCTCGGTTTGCAGCCTCCTTTGACGGTGATTTAAGGACCTTCTTGATTAAGACTCTGTACCTTCAGACTTCTCCTCTGTTAAGGATGAATAATGTACATTGGCATGTTTACATGCAAGTGTGGCACACATCTAAAAACAATGTGGACTGTCAGTCCACCAAAGCATTCCTCTTACTGTTCGTTTTCATAAGCCAGGAGATGTGAGAAGTTGACACAGTCCACATCAGCAGCGTGCAGTGTCTCCTTGTCCATCACCTGACTCAGATTGTAGTAGTGACCTAGTTGACTCTGGGTCACAGGCTGCTAAACAAACAAAATACACACACAAACATTAACAAAGTGGCATCTACATATCTCTGTCTGAGTGTGTATGTGTGTGTCAGAGTGTCAGAGTGTGTGTGTGTGTGTGTGTGTGTGTGTGTGTGTGTGTGTGTGTGTGTGTGTGTGTGTGTGAAAATTAAAAGCTATTTCTACACAATGCCTCTACAAATCCATTACACACACACACACACACACACACACACACACACACACGGTCTTATCTCTCTCGTGCAACTGTTTGAAAAACTGATGGCTGACCCATGGCTAGGTGATCAGTCATATGACTTTCAAACATCTGAAAGACCAGTGTGTTCAAATTCCAGTACTGTCTCATAGGCTGAGACAGGGATGGACATAATACATCCAGTTTTTCATGTCAGTTATGATACAAACTCCCCAGTATCCTTATCCACTGTGTATGAGCGAGAGTCAACCATATGACATGCCTGATGCTTTTCTTACCTTCTGGAATTCTTCCATCCTGAAGACCTGTAGGAAACATTACCTACAGATAATTGATTTAATTCCCCATGATGATTTCCTCCACATATAAGACCTAATTTTGTGTGTCTTCTGGATACAGTTAATGGGAGCTTTCATTGAATGATTCAATGTCAAGCAGCTGTCTCCCCTCCTGACCTGTACTTTGGGTTGATGTTGGTAGCGCCAGGCGATGGCCATTTTACCCTCTGCATCCCCAGCACCCTCTGGAGGCGGTTGTTGTTTGTCACATCCGTGGGCAGCAGCCGCACCAGCAGCATCATCCACTGGTGCAGGCAATCTCTGTGGACAGACCACCCTCTGTCAGCATTAAAAATATTCGTGAAGGCTGACAAAACCAGTAATTACTACAAAATGGAACCAAACGAGTACTCACAACTTCTTGATAAAAACATTCAGAAAAAAAAACTAAAAAAAAAGCTGATAAAACCATACACAACAACAAAAAAAAAAAAGAAAAAGAACTCGTACACCCACATGGATCTAGGTGACAGGGTGGAAACAACAGCAATAAAAGAAGCCTTCATAACCCTTAAAGACCATAAACCCAATTTCCACAACAACCCAACATGTAGACTAATAAACCCATCTAAATCTGAACTGGGCAAAAAATAAGTAAGAAAATCTTAGAAAAAGCCATAAAAAAAAAACATAAAATCAAACACGGAATACAACCTCTGGAAGAACACATATGAAGTTATCCAATGGTTCAAAAAATCTTAACAAACAGAAGAACACAGTATTCATCACATTCGACATAGTAGACTTCTACCCATCCATAGATGAAGAGCTACTCACTAAAGCTCTGAAATTTGCTAATAAAAACACACACAGACATAACAGGGTCAGAAATGGAAATCATTCTTCACACCAAGAAAACTTTACTCTACAGCAGAAATGAAACATGGATCAAGAAAAACGAAAAAAACTCAACATTTGATGTGACCATGGGATCGTACGACGGTGCCGAAACATGCGAACTGGTCGGACTGTTTATGCTATCCAACATCCAAAAACAACTCGGAAAGCAAGTCGGACTGTACAGAGACGACGGCCTCGCCGCGCTAAACAACAATCCAAGAACCATCGAAAACAAGAAAAAAAAAGAACTATGCAAAATTTTCCAAAACCAAAACTTAAAAATCACCATCGAAGCAAACAAAAAGGTAGTGAACTACTTAGACATAACACTTGACAACAACAACACATATATAAACCATACAAGAAACCTAATGACACACCCATTATGTAAACATCAATAGCAACCACCCACCATCTATACTAAAAACCATACCCAATGGCAAAAACAAGATTATCTAATCTGTCACATAATGAAAGAGTATTCAACAACGCAGCAGCAGAATACCAAGAGGCATTGCAAAAAAAAGTGGTTACAGCTACTACAAACTACAATACAACCCAGATAACAACATGAAAAAAAAAAAAAAAAAGCAGGAAAAGGAAAATCACATGGTACAACCCTCCATATGATGGACGAGTAAAAACAAACGTAGGGAAAGAATTTTTCAAAATTTTGACAGCATCCTTCCCAAAAGAACACAAATTGTCCAAAATATTCAACAAGAACACCATCAAACTATCATATTCATGCATGCCTAACCTTAAAAATATAATTGATTCATCCAACAAAATGAAAAGCAACACAGCAAAGAAGGGTGAAGAAAGGAAATCCTGCATTGTACTAAAAAAAGAACAGTGTCCCTTAAGCAACAAATGCCTCTATAACAACATTGTATACCAAGCCACTGTGACATCAGAAAATGAAAAAGAAACATACATAGGGATCACTGAAAATCACTTCAAAACCAGGTACGCAAACCAAAAAGTCATTCAACAAAGAAAAATACAAAAACCACCAAACAGAACTGAGCAAATATATTTGGAGACTTAAAGACAAAAAAAAAAAACTAAAACATATCCTGGAAAATCATAAAAAGGGCATCACCATACAACAACATTTCTAAAAGATGCAACCTATGTTCAACAGAAAAATGGTTAATACTATGCAAACCACACTTAGCAACTCTAAATACTAAAGTAGAAATAGTAAACAACTGCAGGCACAAATGGAAATCGTTGTCAGCAAACGCACCCTGAACTGTAAACAACCTGAAAACCGAACAACACGTGCAGCCAATCCGCACGTGTAAACAGTGACATTGGGCCATATAACACCGGCGGGAGGGGAAGGTAGGCGCCTGAGCAGAGGTGAAATGAAAACACTGATTCCCACACCCTGTTTTCTGCTCTCAACACACTACAACATTACATTTCTGCTTCTTTTCATTTGATCCAACTGATAATGTAAATTTCTAGTCTTGAAAACACCTTCAGAAATGGTTCAGTCACTTTCTTTGGTTTTGTTTTTTTTCCGTATTTTCATGCTTCACCAAGACAAAGGTGTTACATCACTATGGGCTCACCTCCAGCATTTTCTGTGGATCTTCATCAGCACTGACGACACAAAGGGCATGATGACTGACGACACCTTCTGCCAGGAAATACCTGGTCATCACCTCTGCATATTTTGCACCTACATCTTCCTCTGTTAGAATAAACGCATACACTATTCAATAATACAACCACGGTGAAGAGATCTTCTTTAAACAATTTGACTACATAGCAGATTAACGCAAACTGACCACATATAGCAATACTTACAATGTTAAATATACACTTTATGAATAATGTAATTTCATTTTGCATACATACAATCTAGGCAGAACCTAATAATGAAATATGTTATCAAATAATATATAGCATAATAATGCAAAAGTTACCAAAGAAAAAATATTCATGAATATAAAAAATCAGCAACCAATGAGCTGTAATTTATGCAACTTGTTGTGGCTAAAACTAGTGAGAGTACAACAACCAGCTTGATGACTTTATTCAACAGAATGGATGATCCTGGCACAAGATTACATGCAAACAAATGTGCACACAACATGCACAAAATGACTCAATACTGATTCTCAAGGGGCCATTGCTTAATTTACACTTACCTTTCATTTGGCAATTTGGAAATTGAAATCAACCAAAAGACCAGTAGTTTTAAAAGACATTATAATTTGTTTTACAGGGAGAAAAGTTGTTTTAACTGTTTAAAAAACAAGGGAATCCACTTTCAATGCCATAGGAACTTACCAATTAACAGAACTGTTCCAACTGCAACTCCACCTCCTGTTAAACATAAAAAAATACAACTTGCTCCATTTAAAACAAAAAAAAATCTATCATTATATATGAAATGTTCTATAGATGTGATTCTAAATCAGCAGATATGACTTAGCATTAGAACTCATGGTGATATTTCTCTTGCCAAATGTAAGTGATTTGTTAACAGCATATTTCTATCATAATCATTTTGATGTTGATTTTGAATCATTTTGATGTTGATTTTGAAGGTGGAGTCAAAATCTGGGAACTGCGCAATGAAACAGGTGAACTGGGCAGAACAGGGGGCGGTACAGCTTTTGACTGAAAGCATTTCTAATCTCATTATGTTTTATTTGGCAAATGAAAGAAAAAAAAAAGCATTTTTCCATACATATAACTGCAAACATCCAAACAACATTATTTGGGCTGTATTCTACAACACTTCATCATCACCATCCAAAAATACCCCCTTCCCCCACCCCCAACTCCACATTTTCCATGAAATTCAGAAATTCTGGATTGTTAGACTTGCCTATGTCAAGAAATAAACAGCCTTACATTTGATTTTATGCTACCTGGGCAAATCAATAAATGGCCATTTTGCCCGCTGCATCCCGTTCATGAGCTTGTGAGCAAACATTGATCTGCTTTGGTCATCTAATCAAATGCAGTCTGTCACCACTGATGGCCTCTCCTGTCCTCTTCTGGACCTCACAAGTATGGTTCCCACTGGGATCTGTGCTTGGGCATGTCTTATTCATGCCACATACTTGCTCTCTGTCTAATGTAATTTTTGAACATGAGTTACAATGTTCACCAATAATTATGCTGATAATGATCAGTTTGAAGATCCATCTCCACTCTGTAATTGATTAATCATTCTCTGCAATGTTCCATTATGGATTTCCTTTGTCAATGTGAATGCTGCAAAACAAACTCCATCTCAATGACATCTAAGGCACTCTGTTCTGACTCCATAAAGTCTTTGTCTCTCGTCTCAAAGACTGTTTTAGTTTGTGGGAGAGATTGAAATTCTCTTTCAAACTTCTGAGCAGAAGCCAGGTGTTCTAATCAATGCAAATCTCTCCATGCACAATCACATCAGTCAAATCAATCAGTCTACTATGAACTGAGGACAACTGCATTACTTTGTAGCTTTCTTACTCTGAAAGCTGACATTCAATGGATGCTTCCCTGATTTCCAGTTGCTATACCATAATTTACTCCTCACTGGTCTGTCCTCTCAGTAAATTTGTCAATGTCATTAATGTACTGGCTGCTAACTGTTTCTCAAATCAAATTCAAGATTGTTGAATTAGCTTTCCACAGTTTTGATGGATTTTTTTCACAATCCTCTCTTCATTCCTTCAGATCTATCAGCCATCATGAACCTAGTTTCAGAAACAATATCCCCCCCCCCCCCTCCAGAAAAAAAAAAAAAACTCAAATCATTTGGTCTCTTAAGCCTGTGTACAAAAATGCATTGCAGTATTCCATGTTAGTGATGGCATGCATGATCGAACACAGGTAACGAGATAACCGATACCAAGTGTACTGCAAATCAGCGGTGAACGGAATCACACATCACTTTTGATAAATCGTCATTCTCCATCATTTCTAAAATGACCCGGAGACCTAGACTGTCATCACATAATGATAATCATCCATGTCTCTGGAACCACAAGATCACATATTTTACCCCAAAATACATCTATTATACTATCATTCATGAATTAATGTTTACCCAGAACTGTGTCCAGAGAAGGGATTCCAGTTGATATGAGAAGCTGGTTATTGTAAATTGAAGGCTTTGCTCCGGGTATCTGTCTGATGTTTGCTTTCACTTTCTTATTGAAACTCGTGGACGCCATTTTCTTCGTAGTTTGTAACTTCCGGCAACACTAAATACCAGTATCTGTCCAAAACCTTTAAAGTCTGTTAACCACAACAAATGCGAAATAATAAAACCATCGCAAACTTCTACCCGTACTGCATCGAAAACTGGATAAAATTCTACTACGGTCCCTCGATCACAACAACACAGAGCGAGAGAGAGAGAGAGAGAGAGAGAGGAGAGAGAGAGAGAGAGAGAGAGAGAGAGAGAAGATAAAGTTCTTTCTTTATTACGAGGATAATAGATAAGCACTGATGCGCTTTTTTTTTCATCCAGTCCTCGCCCTGAGTAGTGACTACAACATGCAGTGAACTGAAATGATGTATGAAAGCAAATAATCAAACAAACAAAGCAGTCGTGCAATCATAATGCAACATCAAATGAAAAGACAAGAGAATTAAGAAAAGATAATGAAGAAGGAATCGACAACACAGACATCAGTATTCTACTACAGGAGAGAGAGAGAGAGAGAGAGAGAGAGAGAGAGAGAGAGAGAGAGAGAGAGAGAGAGAGAGAGAGAGACAGACAGACAGACAGACAGACAGACAGACAGACAGAGCAAGACAATCGATTTTGAAGCACCGGGGGAAAAAAAAAATGAAAATAAGCACATGGGGGGGGGGAAAGATGCATAATGATAGCCCAGTCACCACGAATAGTCAGGGTCATACATAAGGCAAAGAGGGTGGTGGTGGTTGGTGGGGGATTTATGGCGGAGTATGCAAGTATTGGCACATAAGATGGTTGAAATAATGGTGTTTGAAGGTTGCTATGCATTGGTGTTGTTTGGTTGATTCAGGGAGCGAGTTCCATTGACAGGAACCTGAATATGTTAAACTGGATTTGAATAAGTCAATTCTAGGAACAGGGACATGAAGTTTTTGGTAGAGTCCTTGAGGAATTAATTGAGAATCTGTGAACTAATGTTGAGGGTGCCTTCCCAGACACAATCTGTGCATTATGATCCCTTTGTTGTATTCTAATCTCAGACTTAAGGGGAGAACTTGAATCTTTTTATAGTCCGAGTCCAGAGAGACTACTGCTTTTTAGGAGGACTAATTTTTGAGTGCTCGCTTGTGTAGGCTTAGCAATGGTTTGAGGGGAGAGAGGTAAAAGACTAAGAAAAGAAAACAGGGAAAATAAAAATAAAATCTACCCCCCACATCGTCACTTACGGTGCTCTCAGATCTCATTGGAAAATACGTAATAATTCAAGAATAGCTCATCCACAATAACAACAACATCAACGACAATAATTTTGATAATCATCATTATCATCGACGACAACGACGACGACGACGACGACGACGACGACGACGATGATGATGATGATGATGATGATGATGATGATAATGACTGAGTGTTTTGCATAGCGGTTTTTCATCACACCAAAGTGACCCGTTAAATACTACCACAAAAACAATAAAAAACAAAACAGAACAAAACAAAAACAAAAACAAAACAAAAAAAAAAAGGAGGGGGGGGGTGAGAAAAAGAAAAACTAATTCACATATTTGCTCTCGGGCTGGTAAGAAACATCAGTCGACGACAATGTCTGAATAAGCGGCATAACCGTTGGGCAATCGGTGAAAACAACTGGAAGCCGGGATGTTTCTCCATCCAGAAAAAATGCCATACATTTCATGTCACCGATAAGAAGGAACTATTGGAAATAGGCTACATTACCATCTTAACTGCAACAAACTTCAGTGGAGCATGAAAGAGACTAAAAACTCCTACCGTCAAACTTGCAGTATTGAGGATGTGTACACCTAACTTAAGCCGGTCCCCAAACAGGAGCAAGAGAACATCTGCGAGGCTGGCAACCTCCTTCAAATTCCACAGTGGAAAGGTTGCCGTCAAACACACCACACAGACCAGTCTAAAACCCACCATTAAGGCATACAAGACCGTCACTCCAGGAAACTTACATCCTTCGCCCTGCAAACCCAAGTACAGGAAGTTCTTCCAGAGGACAATGATTACTGGAACCGTCTTTCAGTGAGTCTTCAAAACCGGCTGTAACTGTTAATTCCTTCTTCCCTTCAAATTGTGTGCATCCAGACATAAGACAATAATTTGTTTCAATTTAAACATCGAATCCTAATCTGAATCATATGCTGTACTGTTGGAGGCAACACAGATGGAACAGATTTTACTCAACATCCGCTCTCACGACGAATTGCTGAATATTTCACTTTTTTTTCTCGTAACAATCTATTCACCACGGACAGCAACAGTCAGGCCGATTGTTTAATTGCACTCGGCCTTGTTGCTGCGGCAATTGTCTTTTTGCTGCCCCCCCCCCCCCCCCCCCCCCCCCCCCCCCCTTTTTTTTTTTTTTTCCTCTCCCAAACTGACCGTTTGGACATCAACTGAAATGAGGAATTTCTTTTTCATCATTTTATGAAATATGCAGGAAGTCTGTCTCCTTCGTGAAATATGCACACAAAAAATATTTCAAATTATGTGTCACAAATTAAATTCGCGTCCTGCTATCATAAACCATCATACCGCGCGCACTCGGTACACATTTTGCACTGGTGAAAGGGGGTTCCGAACTGAAGTTGGGGGCCAGGATCGCTAGCCCTGACGGGTCACTTGTAAAGCCCTGCCATGGAGTCTCGGGTCCCCTCAAGAAGCTGAAGGACTTGTAAATTTGAAGGCGCACACGAAGCTTATCTTGACAGATGTTAAGGTTTTTGTTCGCTCGTGTAAACATATGCCTATTTTTTTCGTTTTGTTTTATTACCTTTGAGACGGCGATGTGTTGTTTAATATAGAAAAGAATAAATTATAATGAAATAAAGTAGAATGAAAGGAAGAGGTGGGGGAGGTTCGAGGCACTCAGGCCCTACCTCCTGGATCCGCATTTGCACACGCGTGCGCGCGCGCACACAGACACACATAAAAACACGCGCGCGCGCACAGACAGACAGAGAGAGAGAGAGAGAGAGAGAGAGAGAGAGGAGAGAGAGAGAGAGAGAGAGAGAGAGAGAGAGAGAGAGAGAGTATTCTGCCAAATAACCAGACTCCTCCCCTCAACCTTCCCCATTCCTCCCCCCCCCCCCTCCCCCCCACCATCCCTTATGTCATGTCATTAAAATCAGCGCGAGCTTTGCTTACTTCACAAAATAGATTTTCTGCAGAATTCATGATAAAGCAAAATTTTGTTCGTTTCATGAAGTGAGCGATTTCACAAAGATAGCGTAATGTATACGAAGATTATGCTAACTTTTTCCCCCCGGTGCCTTTATTTATTGATGACTGTGAAACACACACGCACACACGCACACACACACACGCGCGCGCGCGCACACACACACACTGATATTGAACACCAGTTCATTTAATCTTGATTTCTTCGTTGGAGGAAAAACCATACAGCAAGTAGAATGTAGGACTATCGACATGGCTAGTTCTTTGAACTGGTAAAGTTAAAATATACTCCTAGTCGCTGAATAACTCACACTGTCATGTTCTTTCAGAGTGTTTTTATTAGCAGTTCTATTTGTTATGCATCCTTGCCCAAGAAATATAGCTTTTCTTAAATAAATGTCAGCGAACCGCCCTGAGAAACGTGGACAAACGAGTCACAAGACAACACACAAAGCGTTTCGACCTCTTAGGTCTTCCTCAGGTGAAATAAAGACGGGCAAAATAACGAAAATGCACTTAGCTTTGATCGCTTCAGATTGCTTCATGTTGTGTGTTGTCTTGTGACTCGTTTGTCCACGTTTCTCTGGGCGGTTCGCTGACATTTATTTAAGATTTGTTTAGATTTCCGCCTGCAGTCGTTTCACTTTGCAACAAGAAATATAGGCCTAAAAGTTTACCATAATTTATTTATAAAACCCGAGATCTAAGCGCAGTAGGCTGGGCCCATATTTCCTTTCCGGTAACATTCTTAGCCGCGAGTGCACGATCAATAAAACACTTCGGTTAAAAGATCAGATGTCTGAGTCATCGTGGACTCAGCGAACGACTAGTATATTCAATTCAATCACTTTAAAACTCAGCTGATTGAGACTGGATCTGAATCTTGAACAATTGATGGTTTGTACCCTCCCGAAAATAGCCCCCACCACCCTTCTCCCCGGATAGGCCTACTCTTTATTGTAAGAAATAAGAAAAAGGTTTTTTTATTCGTCACGAGGTTCCCGCAAATCCTTCAACATAGTCAACAATGTTCCGAAAAATTTTTCAAACGGGAGAAAAAACGTTTGCCTGAGCATTCATTTCCCAGTTTCGTTTTGATCTCTGCGAAAAAATGAACCCCCAAATGAAATCTGAGTCAAGTTTATTTTCGAAATATGAAAAACATTCCGCCTGTACGTTTCGTCCTTTGTGTAGCAGACGATGACTTGTATCGAGAAATTGAGCAGACGACAGCTTTTAGTAAGTAATCAATTGTAGCGTTTGTGTTGCAATATAAACTTGCGTATCACTGCCCGTTACCTAGGCCTAGCCTACCTTAAAGTTTTCCGAATCGCGACACATATGAAGGTTTTAAATCAATATGAGCATTGGATACATACGGTCAGAAAGTTTTGACATTAGGTAGCAAAAAAAAAGCGATTTTCTATGTTGAATGACTAAACCCATGAGGGTGAGTCTTCTTGATGAAGTAGGCCTACTCAGCTGGAGATACATAACCATTACAAGAATAGGTCTTTGAGCTGTCGACAGGCAAAACTGAAAAGTAGTCATCAATGATGTTTACACAGTATATTTCATAGTACATTTAATGATTTTGACAAGTCATTAGCCATATGATGAGGATCATCGCGTGGATCCAAATATAGCCAGATTTCTGGATCTAATAGGAGTAACGGCTGACATCTTATTTCGATTACATCAGACTGGACAGACTGATTTTTTTTAAAAAGAAGAAAAAAAAAAGACCCAGATCAACTTAATGTCATAGGACTTGTATCCGATTGAAATTACTGATTCAGCAATCTTTGTCCCCGTTTTCGTACATGTTCTTGTGCATCAGTGTTTCTTGGGCAATAATAACGAGGCTAAAGATTATGATGATGATGATACGATGATCATGATGATGATGATAATAATGAAAATCGAAAATCGTAACGATGATGATGCTGATATTAACGACAATTATGAAAATCATATCCGTGATGGCCTTGTTTGTCAAGTTCTATAATAATGATGGTGCTAGTCACAATAATGAAAAAAAAAACAAACTATATTCGTAATGCCCACGTTTGTTTTTTAAGTTCTGTTGCTTATAACCAAGTTAACCACAGAGGCCGTACTTGGACTGAAAGGATATACAAATCAGAAACGATGAACAAATTAAAATCCAGAGTATAATCCTAAACCAAATTAGAGTTTGAATATTACAGTAAAAGTGCAGCCCGACACATGATCATGTGGTTATGTGCAGGCGAGGTGTGTGTGTGTGTGTGTGTGTGTGTGTGTGTGTGAGCGAAACTATCCAGTTAACAGGGTAACAGGGTAGAGTCACCGTCTGCTAATGAACTAGTTAAGCCTTTTCTGGGTGTAAGACAACTGCTTGCAAGAGACACGGGTTTGTGACTCCTAAGATCCAGATGATGAGAAAAAAAAAAAATTGACAGTGATAGTGAAAATAATAGGGCCTACCTCAGCGTTTCCAGAACACCTCTTGTTCAGTACTGTGGACAGTGAAGAACACTGAAAGTCTGTGGGGATGGTTCTCGGTGTTGCATGTGGCTGACAACTGGAGTGAAGAATGGAGGTTGTTACATCTAAGAGGACAATTCTCAGTGCTGTTTGTGCTTGACAATTGGAGTGGAGAATGGAGAACGCTGAAGTCTATTAGGACAGTTCTCAGTGCTGTATGTATCCAATGATCAAAGTGGAGAATGAGGAAAAACTGAGCTCTGTGAGGACAGATCACCTTACAGTACATAGGCTATATGTGGACACAGCGTTGAGGAGAAATTGAGGCAAGCGCTCTTCCTGGGGACAGTCAAGTATGGTTAGGCATTATAGGAGGAAGGAGACGGCTGGAGATCAGAGCGGAAGGGACGGGGTTAGGCTAAAAAAGAATGCAGCTATCAAACACACACACACACACACACACACACACACACACACACACACACACACACACACACATATATATATATATATATAATTTGGCTGCGGAACTTACTGCAATATTGATCGCGTTGAATTCTCTTCTAAATTTCCCACAATGTATATTTCAAGTACTTTTTGTGTGTGGATTCAAGGTCTGTGTTTCAGGCACTGAAATGATTAAAATTGCAGAATACATCAGAAATGATAATTGAAAATAAGCAATTTAATTCATGCTCTCCCTTTACAAGGCACTGCAATTACTTTCTGCTGGATACCGTCACAATTGTTCGTTTTATTATAACGATAAAGTAGCTAGAGCTGCAAACTTTGACTTGACTTAGTCCTCTGAATTCCCTGGGAAACACAGGGCCGCAACCACACTCTCTTCCAGCGGACACGATTTCGGGAAATCCTCTTCAGCTCGGCCCACGTCATTCCGGCAGCCTTCACTTCTTCTGCGTCGGTACTCCTTCGCCATGTCTGCCTTGGTCTTCCCACTTTCCTCTTGCCCTGAGGGTTCCATTCAAGGGCTTGTCTTGTGATGTTGGATGGAGACTTTCTGAGGATGTGGCCAATCCATCCCCACTTCCGTTTTCTGATTTCTAATTCTATTGGAACTTGCTTGGTCTGTGTCCACAGTTCTCTGTGCAATAACATCTGGCCATCTGATGTTCACAATGTTTCGCAGACATCTGTTGATAAATGTTTGGAGTTTGTGTGTTGTTTGTCTTTGTTGTTCGCCACGTTTCAGAACCATACAGAAGAACAGATTTCACATTTGAGTTGAGATTCTGAAGATTCTGAGTGAGAGGGCAGAGGAATTCCAGATAGGCCGTAGCGTAGTAAAGGTGTGCCTGGATCTTGATATCCTCATCTGTACCTCCATCTTTGCTGACCACACTGCCGAGGTGGACAAACTTGTCAACTTCAGTTTTGTTGTTCCTGTTGTAGTCGTAGTGGGTCTCGTTGCTGTTGTTGACTCTCTGGCTTCAGTTTTCTTTGTGTTGATTTGGATGCCCGTCTTTCCTGCTTCTTCTGCTACCCGGCACAGCTTCTCTTGTGCGTCTTGCTGTTTGTGGGAGACGTCGGCGAAGTCCAGGTCTTCCAGAGCTGAAAACATGGTGCAAAATGTAGTTCAGACTCTCTCAAGATGAATTTTCCACTTTTGGTTCAAGAACAGTATAGTGTAGTGGCATCATTATCTTGGAACCGTTTCCAGAATTCTTTTTAAAAGTCTCACAATAAGCCTATTACACAGATTTTAGTATTGCAAACATCAAAACACTCCCACATCAGCAGAAAGTTATCGTCCCCTATGTATAGGTGGAAATTAAGTCACTGCATGCTATTACAACAAAATTAAGCAAAAATGCCTTATGTGTTTGCGGACAGAATGTAAAACCTGATCATTCTCTCTTGTGCCGCTATCAAACAATGTATACTCATGCTTTCTATGTATACTATACTATTAGAAATATTTTGGAATCACCGGTATTAACGTATGAATTCTTTCCTTCTTTAGCAAAGAGTCCGATAAGTAGTCTGAGTACTTACAGTTTCTCACATTTATCATCTCATACTTCGGAGGTTACTTTTAAGTGAGTCAATCATAGCTGTTCCTTAAGAAAGGACCATCGTCATCCGTCCCCTACCTCTCACTCTTCTCTCTCACATCAAAACCACCTGTAGTTTCCTAGTTTCTTTGCTAGGGTTTGGCATGTTTGTTTGTTTGCTTTTGGGTTGATGGGGTGATGTTTTTTTTTTTTCTTTCTGATGTCACCTAGAGTGGGAGAGACGTCAGATTTGTAACACACACACACACACACACACCAAATCACACCACATCACGCCGTGTGCGCACAGATCAGCACAAGTCTTTAATAATATTTCCAATTGTCTCCAACTTTAGAACTTTGGCAACTTTTTTTGCGACGTTTTCTCAGACAGTGTAGCGAATTTCGTAGTACATTGTTCTTCTGTTGGATATTTTGTACAGCATTTCTGATTCTGTGAAGGTACTGGAATTAAGTATCTTATCGAATGGTGCGGCGCCATATGCAACAGAATTTGCCCAAAGGTCACGTTGAACGTAATACCGATCGTCTAAGACTTGTGACAGGAGAACGTGTCAAACAATATTTTTAGTGGAAAAAAACACTCAATTTGTAAAGTCTCAGTTCCTACTCATTTGATGTAAGTATTTTCAAAATGTCATAACTCAGTAATTTTTTTTCCGTGGAAAGAGTAATGAATAACTCCTGTATGAAATCATTCATTGCATGCATAAAGAAAAATGGTGGCTATTTCGGCAAAAGAACATAATTAGGCGGTTAGCTTTTCCAGCGCGTCTGTTAGTTTATTTGCCTGGAGCAAGATTACGCAAATAAACAACCGAACCCATTTGTAACATGACTTCGGTGGCCAAGGGCGAGGTCACTACATTGTGGTGCTGATCCGGCGGTTCAGCAAGATCACAAAACAAACTAATGTACCTTGTGTAACGAACTTTAGTAGAAATATGGCAGGCCTACGTGGCCTAAGGACAGCAGGCCCTTTAACTTTTGGTGCTGATCAGAGGTGCAGTCTCGGTTCAAAGGACCGATCCAGGATCTATTCGACTCGTCATTTGAGGTCTGCGCTCTCCCAAGTGTCCTTTTTGTTCTTATTTTGTTTGCCGTCCTTCAAGCGTTGAACAGCGAGTTAAAAGAATCAAAACAATAATTTGAATTATTTCACAGTTTGACACTTTAAGAAATTAAAACTTAAGGGTTGAAAAGCTGCGTTTGTATCTGCCATACATAGTTGTTATTCAAATGGTGTGGTCAGCTTGTTTCTCCCTGTGCTAGGCATGGACCTGACATCTTACTTCCCGATGTGCAAGAAACCCCGGCGCTCAAGCCGTCTGATCGAGAGGGAGGTGGAGGAGAAAAAGGTGCAGGCCATCTCTCACAGCCCCCTCGGCTACTTCGACATATTGCCGCTGGAACTTAAGTTCTACGTCCTGGGGACTTGCCGAGTATGTTGATCAGTTCTCAGTTGTTTTAAGGCGCTGAAGAGTTGGATTTTGAAGTGTTTATGTACGTTAACTGATAGTATTTCTTTTCCATCAGTCAACCAGTTTGGAAATCCATTCCATGAGCATACGCGCCAGCGTCTCCAAGGCTGTAAAAGTCATTCAAGGTCACGCATAGAGAGCTGGCTCATCCACCCGAAGCTCTGATATTAAGCAACGATACATATATGTTGTAAATGTACGCTAAGCCTTTCCACAAGGCTGTATTTTTTTTATCATTTACCTATGTCCAACCCCATTGTAGAAGTTTGCCCTGATGTACAGCAGGGATATGGTAACGAGACTGTTATGACAAACAGGAACAAGAGAAGAAATTAAGATGCAGGATCGGATCGTATTGCAGTTTCTAACAATATGTTGTGCATAATTCAGTCCATTTATCGATAAAGCATAGAAGAAGGGAAGCAATAGCAGTTTCAGATTTTGTTTCAGATCATTAACTGCATTATGCCGGCCATTCAGCCTGAGCATTCTGACAACAGAGTTGAGTAAAATAACAGACGAACCTTCTCCGGGTTGGGGAGGGGAGAGATACTGACAGCTATTACTTTTCATATTCGCCCCCAGCAAGCTGGAAATGAACTAACACGGTTCCAGCATTACATAAAGCAATGTCTCAACCAAAACAACAGACAAGGGGAAGACGCAGATTCCTAGTGAATGAGGTTTGGTGAGAGGTGGCATGCGGGAGTGGGATGGGGGGATAGAGGGGGGGGGGGGGGGGGGGGGGGAATCTGTGTTGAGTGTAAGAATTGTAAGTTTTAATCCTCATCATTATGCCCACACATTACATGTTTCGATAGTAGCGTTGCAGGCTTAAACAAGAACCAACAACATATGCGCAAAACTTGCCAAGCTCTCAGAGATCCATCGTGTCATGTATCTGTCTCCAGCCCAGACGTTCACAGAGCCACCGTAGCTGTCATGAGAATAAGAGTGTTGTTTTTGCCTCCTAAAAGCTACATTCGTCTTTAATATGCACCGCAACTTCAGGTCATTTGAAACTGGCATAGCCATTCCAGGAGGGGGTAGGGTGAGGGGCAGGAGGCAAAAATTAAAGTAGGATGGAGAGGAAATCAACTGCTAGAACGAAAACATGGTAAGACTGGGCCGCAAACATTTCTCTTTTGATGCGGGGAGCCTGTGGAGTTTGATAAAGAACCTTTGTCCGCTAAGTCCTTGGCTCTAACTAGCTGAACCTAAGCTGGTACCTGTCTGATACTTATTGTGGCAATTCACAGTAGGTGGACAATGAAGATGCTTAGTGGAGTCAATCTCCTCTGCAAATATCCTGAAGCATGCTGGGTAGCTTTACATGTGTCAATATCCATGCGGAGGACTGACTGGGAACAGAGGGCTGTAGAGATTCCTAATTGCCCAAGCATCCATCACTGCACCTTTCTGATTCTTGATGTCTCTAGCCCAGCCAACCGCAATGAACCACATCAGAGCTGATCATCTGATTTACTGTTATGGGACCATAAGATAACGATGAATATCCACTGAACGCAGCCTTGGATCTTGGAACCTTTAACATGTGTATGCCAGTTTTGTAGGTGTGTACACATCAAAGAACATTCAGCATTTGGTAGGTCTCACAAATTGCAATGGGTGAAATCTCCTCCAGATTTCATCCACCTGATACTGCTGGGGTTCAAACCCACAATCCGCAGATTGAGAGGTCAGTGTTTCAAGGAGTGGGCCGTCACTCCATCTCATGTGGAGATCCTGTTATTTTAATTTCTTTTGTGCCCTTCCGTTTTAAGTTCTTACCCTTGATTCAGAAGTGACAAGTCCGAAGTGTGTCAAACAACACTGGCACAGTTTGCCTCCGTGGTTTTTAGTAAGTATGACTTATGTAAGTCAAGGTGGATTAAAGGAATTGAAGGAGCAAATGCTGTATAGGTCTTCAGATTCTTTCTGTTTATCAACAGTTCATGATGTGTTCAAGTTGTATGAACATTAACGCAAAGCTGAAAGTGGGTGTCCTTGTGCAAATCTTAGATCATGATTGTCTGTGGACTTTTCTATCATGGGTAACAACAGGGAGTGCATGCAATGCACTGATTCTTTTTTTAATTCATGTCACTATAATGTATTATAGAATGTTAATGGTAGTTATAGACTGGTTGTGCAATAACAATTGTTATAGTGTACCCTGCATGCAGCAACTTAACTTACACAAGCGTTTGAAGTTCAAGATTAATTTTAAGATTGAATAAATGAGAATGTTCAGAAAAAAATGTGATTATATGAATTGAGGACTTTTGTGAAAGGACAGTTATGAGGATTTTTCTTCACATCAGCCTTACATACTACACAGAACATTTGAGTGTAGTAAGTAATATACAATGTTATGTTCTTGCAGTTGAAGACTTGAGCTTGTTGACCATCACATCTAAGGCCATGCGCAACCTCATCGAGTGTTATAGAGTGACGATGTTCAGCTCGCGAGGCCTGGGAGTCCACTCCAGGGCTCACGCCGTCATGGATGTAGAGAGGCAGGCTGAGTGGCTGGCGCGCTACAAAACTGGGTGATATCCAACAGGAAACCACAATGGAACAGCGGAGCAAGACAATTCATGTTCTGTGACAATATGCAGCTAGAGAGAAAAAGAGTAGGAGGGAAGAGGGAAAGTTTTAAAGGAAGACATGAAAAAAATTAAAATAACAATTAATCTTTGTGAATTACATGGACATTAACTGAGACATAGTTGCTTATCTGGCTAGTGGTTTGGAGAGTGTTAGAACATTCATTGAAAAAAAAACAAACAAGCAAAGCAAAAAGTCACAAAAACAAAAGGCATTACCTGACCAACCAACAACATACAAAGATTTGAGCTCACTTGAAACTCAGGTCATAAAGTTGCATTTTCAGAGGATGAATGTTTCTTGAAAAAAACAAAGCAAAAAGTCAACTAAGCTAAAGGCATTACCCGACCAGCCAACAACATACAAAGATTTGAGTTCACTTGAAACCCTTCAGCTGATTAGTTACTTCAAATGCTAGAATAAGATATTCAGCATTAACCGAGTTGCTTGTTCATATAATTACCCAAAGCCACGTAGTCACTTTTGTACTTACTATTTTGTTCTGTCTCAACTCTTTACAGAAGCCCAGGTATTATACTTGAATCAGGATAGATTGAAAAAACTCATTTCAGCTTTGTGTGCAGGTTTACTGATCAAGAGATCCACATGCCTTTATGCCACTAAGGACCGGTTGAAAATTGTCAACGACTTCTTGACAAGAGTAAGTACACTGGATGGTGAAAAGAAAGAAGAAAAAACAGTGGAAAATATTTACTTGTGAAAAAAAGGGGCAATCTAGCTACTACTTCTGTCTACAGAGAGTTACTATTAATGCTGTTCTCAGTTGTATGTCAGTGGTTTTTGACGTGCTTGAATACAGGTTAAGCAGTGAGCCCAACACATATTGACATTTTTACTGAAGTGTATGATGGGAACATACTCATTTCAAAGGGTGACGAAAATGATCATTTTGACTCGACAGACAACACTTTTCATGAAAACAATTAGTCAGGTTGTTTCTTACTCTATTAAGACATCAGACGACTTCGAAAGAAAGGAAGCAATAGCTTTATTGCGCTAGTGAATTGTGAGTGGTGAAAACAAGTAATTATTGTGTTATGTGTGCATTTCTTGTGCACCAAAAGTGATTACTATCAATCAGTAGCATGGCTGTTGAATGACCGTCAAAATCAGTTAGGGAAGGAGGAGAGGGGATGGGGGCAAGGAGACTCGGCTCTGCCCCCCCATCACCCCTCCCAAAAAATGGGGGGGAGGGGCAGACTAATTCCTGGCACCCCCAATATTTGAAGCCAAAGAATGTCATGAGAATGTTATTGTTAACCCATCCCTACTTTTACAGGAAGTTGGATGATGAGATCACATTCCGTCAAAATGTAAGTGGAATATCAGAGAGTAACACCACTACCCCCCCCCCCCCCCCCCACACACACACACACACACACACAAACTTGCAAGAACTTTGGCCCTCCTCCCATCCCTCCCCTTTTATGAAAATTCAGAAGATATATGATATGTGCTTGCATGAGTGTATGTGTGTGCGCACACCCCCCCCCAACACACACACACACATGTACACACATGCTGATATAAAAATGTGGAAGACCATCAGATCTGCCCAAGCCCCCCCCCCCTTTCCACTGCAAAGTGAACATGAATTTTAACTTCCTGTTTTCATGACTTTCTTGAGTGAGTTACAGGTTTTCAAGTTTCTTGGTCATAATTACCTGTATTTGTGGTGACTGCGCCAAACAGTGAAGTCAAAACCTTAATACCTCCCCCCCCCCCTCTGTCGCCAAGGTAATTATGAAGCAATAGAATTAACAGGTTTCATGCTAAAATAATACCATTATTGCCCTCACTGTCTTCTCAAAAAATGATTTTACAACAAACACAACACCACATTATGCATTTGGAATTAGTACCTTGCCACAGTGCGCTGTGTTCCATTTCACAGTCCAGTGGCCTGCAATATATAGTGCAAAATAAGGGGATGCAGATGTTCACCAGACATGTCATAATAACTTTGACACCAAACCACAGCTCACCTGTCCCACAGCCTGCCAGAGGCTATGATGAATGCTGCCTCCGCCTCTGATGGTTGTGGGCATGTGCCGGGGTTGCAGTGAAGCTCATTCCAGTCCCTTGGTGTCATGTCACCTGTTCATTTTTTCCTTTGTCTGCACTGTCTTTCTCCCTGGCCTGTCCCTTGGAGGATGGTGCTGGAGACCCTGCCTGATCTTGCACATGTCCTTGCCAGTTCAAGGACTAGTCTCCTATTATATTTCAAGCGCTCCTGAAACTTGCCAGATAGAAATGAAGAAAGGTATCTATGCAGTGTATGATCTTTACTTCCGCTATGAATGCTGCATAACAAAATCAAAATGGAAATAAGAAGTTGCCGACAGTCAAGCTGTGGGTAACAGAAAAGTCATCTTAAGGCTGATTTTCATATCTTTTGTATACACTAATTATTACAAACCAAAGAGGAGGCGTATATGAAACATATAATATCTGTTGATTTTTTTTTACTGGTTTGTCCTCTTTGACAGAAGACAAAAACGTTTGCAGTCTGCACACATGTAAGTCAGTTACAAAACAACACATACTAGTACCATTGTGCATAAAATCACGACCCAAGTAACGAGTTGCCTATAATATGTGCAGCAATTATTATGTGTAGAAATACAATCGAATCATGTATCACACAAGATGCATATTCGTAATATAAAGCATAGAACACAGGTCTGTTTGTTTGCAGAAGATATGCATTTGTAAACGCTGTATGCAAATATGTCTCGGTTTTGTGTTGAAGACGATGATGTGCTGATACCACAATGTATGAAAGTCTGATTGGGGTTGTGTATTGCAGATGATGCATAGCCTGCTGACAGAATGGTGTGAAGAAATCTGACTTGTGCTCTGTGTTGCAGATGATGTGCCAGAACACGGAGAACTGCAGGGACCGCTCACGTTGTATAGGGGAGCTGTGTTTTGGCAAGTTCCTCCACACTCTGATCGCCGGCTGGGACGACAGTGAATGTCAGCGTACTTTTGACGCTCTCTGCCACCATACTTCTGTCTTCAAGCACATCAAAATCGTCGTCAGCTCCAGACCAGTATAAGGGGCAACTGGATACAGAATTCAATAAAACACACAGCACATGTTCCATTTCTCTTCTTCTCAGCAAATATCCTGGCTTATTTTGGAGATCATTTTTAACAACCATTTGGTTAAGACTGAAAAGAGCCATCCAGGCCACAACATACATGTGCAAGACACTGGCATGCAGTTCGGCATTAGTCCTACTGCAGAGGACTCAAGAGTGTGAAATCCTGCATTGCAGATAAAACAAACTTGCAATCCTTTGGTGGATCAGGTCAGGCTATTATTAAATTTAACATGCATACCTGCCGTAGATGATATGGCAAGTGGTAGTGACCGTCTGAGGAGAGCTGGGGTATGGCGACCAGTATTACACTACATTAACACACCAGAATGATAACAATCAAATTGAGATGGGTGGGAAAAAGTGCTGTTTCTTATTCCAGGCAACACAACTGTAACTCACAATTTCACAGGTATGAACCAGGTACTGAAACCTTGCATATGTATGCGTGTCGGTAGTGTGAGTGAACCCAGTGCATACATATTCAAATGAATGGGTAAAATAAGGGTAATGTAATATGTATAAGGTGAGTCTGGAGATGTACGAGCGCTGTATACCAGCATTGTGTTCTTCAGGCGCGCACTGCAGTATAGAGTACGAGGTGCGCTGCTTCCTTCGCCGCGTGTTCCTGGACGCCAGCAGCAGTGTGTCGGACAAGGCGTTCTGGCTGACCCGCATCCTCAAACCCTGGCCTTTGGTACAACAGGCCAGGCTCCTCTACCTCCTGTACGGAGTCGCCCATGAAGGTAGGGACCTGGACAAAAGTTGGCTGCCCGCTCCTCATGGACGCACACAAGGTGCTGACATCTCTTCTCAGAGATTACTCTCTGCCCTGTGAATCTTTCGTAATGGTCACATTACTCTCGTTTAAGGTAACTGATGTCATTTGTTGCAGACAGATCACTTTCCACTGTAAACTTGTGGAAGATGTACATGTAGACTGTGCAGGTGAATTCGTATTTACTATGTTATTTTTGATGATGCAGTACACAACAGCTTGTGATGGTAATGCGTTTATCCAGCCAGAAGACAACATTTGGTGACTCAGTGTGTGTGTGTGTGTGTGTGTGTGTGTGTGTGTGTGTGTGTGTGTGTGTGTGTGTGCGTGTGTGTGTTCCTCTGTGGGTGTAGATGCATGCATATATATATAATGTGTGTCTGTGTGCATGTGTGAGTTAAATGTGTTCCCATGTGAGTGTGTGTGTGTGTGTGCATGCTCGCATGGATGCATGTGTGTGTATGTGCACGCACGTGCATGCATGTGTATGTGTGTATGTTTGTGTGCGCTGACCTCCATGTTTGACGCTGTATGTTGAAGGGACAGTACAGTGGTATCTGACGTGTGAGTCTCCCATTGACACGTCCTGCATGGTGCAGTATTTCGGAGGCATCGCCTGCGCTCTGAACACATTACACCGTCAGAGTCAGGAATGGAGTGAAGATGACTCATCAGCATCCTGGATGAAATGACCAGTAAGTGGACCGAGTGTAAGGCTGACCACATGCTGGGCTGCAAGTATGATGCAGGCTGCTCACATACACTCAAAATCAAAATGCGTTTGGCTTTGTTCATGTTTTTTTTTTTTCCTTTTCTTTTTTGTTTCCAGTTCTCCATGTGTTGCTGGATGAACTAGATACGTGTGTGCATGTGCAGCTGGTTTGCTCGTGACTAGCAACATGTTCCCCTGTAACAATCTTTTAGTTCTGTCTATGCATTCGAGATGCTGGGAAATTTCCACACTCCAAATGTTTCCTGTTCTGTTGCTTTTGTTTTCTTTTCAAAACTGTGTTCCACGCTTTCCTTGTGGCATTACTGTCATACTGTTTGTTCTCAATCCCTAACTTGCGGTTAGAACTGTGGTCAGCAGGCAGGCCGCAGAGAAAAATCAATGGAAGATCATCATGAGGCAACACAACAAAGGAGACAGTGCAACTGCAAAGAGCCACATCAGGGCTGTCACCGCGTTGAAATCAACTTACAAGTCATTATTAAAAAAAAAAAACAAGAAAACATTCACACAACTCTTTAAAACACACCTTCCAAAAACGCACTGGAAATTTTGTTAAAAATCTCTCCTCCATAAAATCTTATATCAGATGAAACATGTTAACCTCCTTCAGATATTCAAAGATCACATCAGGTGGGACATCTCTGAACAAGGTTTTCATGGAGTCTGCTGTAAAGTGTTTATGCCTCACATCATGCAAGTCCCAGCACTGTAAAAGAATATGTTTCACTGTGAGTGGTATACATGACATGGAATGCACTGCAGAGCTTCTTCACCTTTTAAAAGATAAGAATGGGTGTAAAATACCAGCCACCGTAGTGAAGTGGTTTAGCGTTGTGGACTCCTGGCTGGGAGGTCATGGGTTCAAATCCCATCAGGTGTCATGTGGGTTTTTCTGCCCCGACTGGCTCCTACCCAGAGTTGAGTTTGCTGAGGACTCAGTTGGGAAGACTGGGACCACACAGTCGAGTTTCATCCACTTAATGGATGTGTTTCTGAGAGTGTTGCTCAAATTTCCTGACCAACACTGCAGGTGCCTGTATCTATCGGGCCTGGTTGACGCTGGGATATATTATTATGAAAGGAAGCATAGAGTACAGCCCTGTCATGTAGTCTCAGACCGAAATGGAAATCCGTAGCATCATCTTAATCATCCTCATTCCTATCGATCAGCATTAAAAAAAAAAAAAAAAAAATGTCTCAATTCTGTGGCCCTTCATGCCCTGCTTTCATGGTGACCT
Source organism: Conus betulinus (assembly GCA_016801955.1). Taxonomy (NCBI): domain Eukaryota; kingdom Metazoa; phylum Mollusca; class Gastropoda; order Neogastropoda; family Conidae; genus Conus; species Conus betulinus. The sequence continues at coordinate 93,249 of JADBJO010007886.1, forward strand.
CAGTTTCGATGTCCTCTCCACGTCTGTGGCCTTGGTTTGGTATCGGCGAGTCCATGGGGGCTTGTGTTGGACGGACGTGGTAGTGCCCTCCAGAGGGAGAGCTCACTCATGCCGGCTCCGCTACTGAGCAATTAATTTATGTCAGTAGGGGGCTTAGTAGGTGGTGTCCTGCGTATGGATCAGAACAGACGCCAGTGAACACCACCGAAGTGACTCGGCAGCAGTGTAGTGTCTCTCCGGTGGGTTGCCTCTTGACGACTTGACATTGACTGCTTCCTGTGGATTGCCGGTGCCGGGGCTGTGGCGGGGCTGACCAGGCTGTGACTGTGGACGGAGTGTCAGAATGAGCGACGTGGGTGCACTGCCTCTGAGGTGGCGCAGAGGTTGAGACAGCAAACAAAACAAAACAGAAAAAATAAAGAATGGGTGTAAAAGGAGTGGTCTGAATGCAAATGGCACAAGACTGTTTCTTCTTTATGGCCGCCTCGGGAACGCAGAATATAAATGAGTCTTTAATATTCTTTATATATAGCTTTGTTATGACCAGAAGATGGTGTGAACAGAGACTGCTAACTTAGGAAGATGGTGGACTCGTAGCCTACTGGGTAAAACACTCAGGTAGAAAGTCAGGTCCCGCAGATGAGTAATTTTTTTTTCTGTCACCCCTCTCCGCTAGAGCCCAAGAGGTGATGTAAGTGGTAATCTTCCAGAGGAGACGATGAACTGCTGACCGGCGTGCAGTGTGAACTCAGCACTTGTCAAAAAAGAACTCGCAGCAAAGAGTTTTTATCTCATAGTAATGTAACAAAATAAAAAGAAATAGAAAAAAAGCTTTGAAAAGTGAATGAACTCATAGATCAATGCAGACAGAAATACACTAAGCGGCACTATACAGAGCAAGGGCACTCTCCGTAGGAGAAGTTGCCTGAATTTCACGAATGCTATGAAGTTCAGTACAACACAACACAACACAATACAGAACAATGCAGTGATTTGAAGAATGAAGTCCGCCTGTCTGCCAGGCTGTCCAGAGGAATGGGGGTTGGCGAGAACAAGGCGTGTCTGCTTATCTCTTGCGGGGAGCAGCTTACTTCCAAGATGCTGGTCAGCAAGGCCATCAACGGCCGTGTGACCGAACTCAGCGCCATCATCACGGCCTTCTGCGTGGTGCGTTTGCCTCTTGTTTTTGTTTACTTCCTAGCTTTCTCTCTGTCTTTTTGTTTTTTGTTTCTCTGTTGGATGTTTTTTTTTTCAATGCCATCATCAGTTTTACTTTAATAGAAGTCTGTAGAATTTAGTTTATGTTGTTTTTAGCCTAGCTGACTGAAAAGGGCCATATTACTCTTGTAATAGCAAAGACAAGTTGAAAGACTAGACCTTGATTAATTCTTTGTCTAGTTAAATGTTTTGGGCTTTGAGTCTGGATTATATCTGTCCATCTATCTATTCCCCCCCCCTCTTCCCCCCCCCCCCCCCCCCCCCCCCAACTCTGTTTTGTTTGTGTGTATATGTGCATTTAAATGGGCTCTTTCTCTGTGTTTGGAGATCATTTTTTTTTCTTTCTAAGTCATTAAGAATGTACTCACATTTGTGTGTATATGTGCATTTAAATGGGTCTCTTTCTCTGTGTTTAGAGATCATTTTTTTTTTCTTTCTAAGTCATTAAGAATGTTACTCACACTCGTGTGTATATGTGCATTTCATTTAAATGGGTCTCTTTCTCTGTGTTTGGAGATCAAATTTATTTTTCTTTCTAAGTCATTAAGAATGTGCTCACAATCGGCTGGCTGATTTATTTTTTCACTCCCCCATCTTCCCCGCCCACCCCAGAGTTAGGAAATTATAAGTTTGATGTTCATCTTTCTTCATGTTGGTGCTAGGTCTCCAAAGAAACTGCCAATGTTGACATCAGAAGCTCCATTTACAAATAACATTGTATATGGTGTAAGAATGTGAGGGAGGAGTGTGCTGGTATCTCCAATAAGCTACAAGTGGGTGTATTGTTCGTGTAATATTGGTCCATTTCTTTAAAGCCTTTTTCGTTTGCCGTTTTCTGGATTCAGACTTTCACAGCATGATCGCTGTGATCTGTTTGAGTGATTGTTATTTGTCACTGTGTCACACCACTCCATACGAAGGATCTGTCCAAGGCATTTGTTAAAAAAAAAAGTCTGCACCATCTTTATTACCTCCGCCAAGGAGATTATAATTTCATCAATTTTTTTTTCTGTAAGTAGGATTATATACAAACTGCGAAAGTGATTTTTTTTTTTAATGAAACCTAATGGTGAGATGGAGTATGGCCCAAGATGGATTCCATCAAATTTGAGCGTGGATCCAGACCAAAGGGTAGACCCAGAATCTCTTCAGCAAGATGTCATCAAACCTACTGAAACGATTTGAACCTGTGGGCTGATGGAACGTTGCCCAGGATGATTTCACAAGGTCTTGATGTAGATTTGGTTCAAAGAATGGATCCACACAATCCGTTCAACCTCAGCAGAGGTCTGCACTCTCATGAACGTCCTTGTGGTTTGTGCCTGAAGTGGCTGTTGACTGTGGAACAGCTTGCCACATGAACCACTGGAACACATCAGCGTTTAGGTATTCTTTGTGATATTATTTCCCTGGAGCCTCTTGATTGTAGCCTTTGAAAACTCAGTTAAAGTGTGACCTTGAATGGGTGCCAGCTGATTCTGCTTTGGAATAAATCTAATGTAGACAGAGAAACAAAAATGTTACACAAAAAAATAAGTATTCCAATGGAAGGAGTCTTCACTGGGTATTATCTTTTTTTCAAGTTATTTTCTCTGCGTTTATTCGTATGTTCAGTGCCTTTCTTGACCTTATCACATGCTGTCAGTTGTTCCCTGAATAACCCTTTCGTTTTTGTGTGTGTGCTATTACTAGGTGAGTGTGAAACACAGTTATGACCTGTCATTCGTCATGAAGCATGTGCACACAGTACTACAAGCAATGGAGAACAGTCGTGACCGCCTCAACTTTGTCAACGGCCTCATGGGACATGTTCAAAGAACTGGTCTTTGACCTGCATGATTACAGCGACACAGGTCTGTACCATGTGTGGCATGTATCATTCCCATTGTTAACATTCTGCACAACCATGTGTGTATACACACACATGTATGCATAAGTAAATAGAAATTCAAATCACATTTCTGCTGCATAATATCTGTTACAGATTGATTCACAACATGTTACATCATGTAGAAAATAGAAATTTATAGATCAGTGACTAGAAATTTACAAGTCAGTAGCTAACAGATGATAAGCGGAGGCAGGAATTACTGGATGGAGTGGATCACTGCGAGTGCACAACAGACCTACCACAATGTGAAATCCATCCAGATATCATCGAGAAGAGCAGCATGAGACCGGGTACTGTTCTTGCTACAGATTCAAAACTAATGATTGTGATTCAACTATTGCGCCCTACGTAAGCAAACAGGAGCAAGCTCATATTTACAATATCCCCGAAGTCAGAGTGTGGCTGCCCACGTGGCGGGGTAATTAAAGACGGTCACATGCGTAATGTTCTCATCTCCAGCTGATGCATTTGTACCATAGTGTTTAAGTACTTTGGCTGATCGGATGATTCCTGGAGTCTTTTAGCCAGGGTATGACAACAACAACAACAACATATCTACAAGACTAAGGAGTAAACAGTTTAGCCAGCAGCTTGAGGGAATCTGGCTTTCAGGCAAAAGTCCTCATCATAGGAGTTGCAGCAAGGTGATTTGTTAGCTCATCAACCTGTGATTTATGAAACAGGTTGGGATTTCTAGTGAAAAGAAGACCAGAACCTAAAGGCAATGGCTGTTGCAGCTTTAAAGACTTCCTGCTGGATCTGGTCGAGAAGGAACAAAAGTGAACCTCATAAGATTTACAGTTACCATCTTAGAAACATACATCCGATAGGGATATATGAAAGACATCTGTCAAAAAAAGGCAACTTCTTGAGAAGCCCTCTCATCCAAAAGTTGTGGGTCAGGTAAAAAATCTTGTGGCAGAAGGGTATCAGGGAATCAGGACCAGATGCGAGTTGGCCCCTGCAGAATGTAGGAGATCAGGGCCGAAACACTTGTCTGAGAGGGTTCTCTTCAGAAGACCTTCTGCTGTCAAGCTCTCCCTAGTGTTTCTTCTAGCTGTTTTTGATTGATTCGTAACATGTTGCATTATATAGAAACAAGACATGTATGATTCATTTTCTAATGCATGATATTTGTTTCTGATTGAATTTTTATATTTTGAATTATCTAAACAAACATTTCTATTTCACGCATATCACACAATGTTGTTCTCTAATACACACGGCACCACATCCGTTGCCATAACTAACCACCTAATATTTGCTGTTCGCTGTCTGTTTTCAGATGACGAAAGGTGATAATAGAGATCTGTTCTACCTAGTCACAGCCTTCACTGAATTCTCCAAGCGCATCATTCATCTCGCTTTCAAACAGTTGCTGTAGGTGTGATCACTAACTCAGGCATGCATTGGGTGATGGACTATCATGGCCATTCTCAGAACACTCAACACAGCAAGTGTTGTCCTCAGTGAAGGTAATGATCTTCAAAGTCCCACACTGTGTGACTGTTGCCAGCAGACAACAGTAGGACAGAAATAGGTGGAAAGTATAGAAACTACTGGCAAGGAAGCATGAGAAAGTTGTGTCACCAGACCGCAAAATGTATGGAACAAACCAATGACAAAACAGATGCAACATGATTCTACCAACAGGATTTAGACAGGAAAGACAAACAAGAGCAGTAAAAGCAAAGAACATAGAGCAGGGGTAATTTTTGCAGCAAAGCATGTTTGGTCCCTCTGGGGATTCTGGAAACTCTTTCAGTACAAGCAGCGCCCCACCTTTTGGAAATTCTGTACAATAACCTCCTCTTTGACCATCACCCACCTCTGTTTTTTAAATATTTTCTTTAAGATGTTTGTCTTTCTTAACTGTCATTTGCTTTCCTGTCTTTGTTGGCCATTCTTCTCTGTTGTGGAAATTCATTCGCGGATTTTTGTGGTCACATTTATGTTATGCCAGCAAGCAAAAATTGTAAACACTGCCCATTCTGTAACGTGTGTTTGACCACGTCTTTTTAAAAGGTATTTCCTGTTACGTTTAAGTGCTTCTCATGTTCATTCATTTATGATCCAGGAGTGAAAAAATCAAGGGTATTGCCTGGCATTCTGAGCACAGTTTAGGCTCATCTGTCTTTAAGATGTTTAAAGTTAAGCTGCCATGCCATTTATTGTATTTGCTGTTCATTGATCTCTTTTGTCTTTCTTTTTTTTTGTTTGTTTGTTTGTTTGTTATTTTATTGATAATCACATTGTTTTCCCCACATGATGACAGCCCCAGAGGAGGTTCTGTACGGTCAGCTGGACAATAATCAAAAAGACTGGTAGCAGACTGTCTTGTGTGTCTGGCCAGTAGAAGCCCTGTTGGGTTGAAACATGTTGATTTTGTATTGTCATTGGTTTGTTCCCTTTGGTAGGTGGCATTAGTAACTCAACTTGGATTCCTAGTGTGATAGAAGCTGTGATAAAGCTGTGAACAAGGCAAAAGACACCAAGAACTGAAGGAGAGAATGTTTGAAGCATTTTAAGGTTCTCTTTAAGATGTCTGGTTATGGTAAGTTCCCCCCCCCCCCCCCACCTTTTTTTTTTTTTTTTTGCTTTGTAGTCTGTCATCATTGCTTATATCTGAGACCAAATACTGTTTGTTATGAAAAAAACAACAACAAAATTAACAACCCTCTCTGTGTTCAAGAAAGTTCAAAGTAACCCTCCAGCTAGGTGTGTGCACTCACATTCCCTGAATCAATGACCTGTTAGTAGTTGGTGTAGGAACTTGGCATTGATGATAGACAAAATGTTTTGTGAATAGGATGGATACAGGTTCTACAAGGCTTGGTCTGTGAACATTATAGTCAAATTTCTTACTAACTTTCAACAAAAATTAGGACTAATTTACTTGAAAAAAAAAACTGTTCTTTTGATTCAGAATCAAATCAACAGCCACCCTTTCTTCATCAAGTGAAACGGTGAAAATGCTTTTTTTTTAATTGAATGCATCAGTGCATTCCTCTGTGTGTGTGTGTGTGTGTGTGTGTGTGTGTGTGTGTGTGTGTGTGTGTGTGTGTGTGTACATAACATATATTAGATCATACATGTCTGAGTGGAAATGTGTACTTAACAAAAACATGTGTGTTGGTCACTGTCAGTCCAAATATATATGAAAGAAAGTTACATGATATTTACACTTTGTTGTTGACTTAGTTGACATTCGTGTTACTTTGATATGATCTCTTCTGTTATTTACTTTGTTGTTGACTTTGTTGACGTTTGTGTCACTTTGATGTGATCTCTTTGGTACAATAATGAAATGACAGCACTATTCTCCAAAAGTTTAACTCGCCTTCCTTCAATGTACTTAAAACCGTGTGAAGTTCTGTCGTTTTTAGCTGTCTTCTTGTCGGTTCTATTTCAGTGGCAATACTTCTATACTGTTCATTTCAGCTCCACACTATAGCAGCTACAACCAGAGTGGTCCTGTGGCAAACCCAAGCGCTACAGTTCACAAGTAATCAGTATCAGGTTGTCATGAGGCAACTCACCAGAGGAGATACTGCACTGCAGCAGAACAATTTTTAGTTTGTTTTCAGTGTCACATGTTTTGATTCAATATAGGCAGGGCAACACAAACTTTACCCCTGAGGAGAGTCATTGCTTGCTTGGTCACAGAGCCAGTGTATGAGTCTCCCTCTCTGGAGGGCCCCTCCATGTCCTTTCAAGGACAGTGCCCCAGGACGTTGCCCCAACCGACAATTGGAAACCCCCTCACAATGGGCATGGGGCAGGAAATTGAAACAAAGGTCACCATGAGAGCATAAAAGGTCACAGAAAACCATATGAATTAATCATATACTGAGAAAACTAAGAGGAACTCTTTAAGTCTCCTTACAATGGGTCAGAAAAAAATGCCTACTCAGTCAGTCAGTTATCTTACAACAGTTGGTTTTCTGTTACATGGTGCGAAAGAAAGGTTCTCACTTGCAGCAAAAAAGGAATATTTATTCTCATGTTGATGAAAACATTATTCGTATGACAGTTATTATCTTGTTATATGTTTGCAATACTTGTTGAACTTAGAACTGCAAAGAAAATTATCTTGTTGCTTGTTTGCAATACTTGTTGAACTTAAAACTGCAAAGAAAATTATTTTGTTGCTTGTTTGCGATACTTTGTTGAACTTAAAACTGCAAAGAAAATTATCTTGTTCTTGTTTGCGATACTTATTGAACTTAAAACTGCAAAGAAAATTATCTTGTTGCTTGTTTGCGATACTTGAACTTGAAACAGCAAAGAAAATTATCTTGTTGCTTGTTTGCAATACTTGTTGAACTTAAAACTGCAAAGAAAATTACCTTGTTGCTTGTTTGTGACACTTGAACTTGAAACAGCGAAGAAAATTATCTTGTTGTGTGTTTGCAATACTTTGAACTTAAAACTGCAAAGAAAATTATCTTGTTGCTTGTTTGCAATACTTGAACCAGCAAAGAAATTATCTTGTTGCTTGTTTGCAATACTTGAACCAGCAAAGAAATTATCTTGTTGCTTGTTTGCGATACTTGTTGAACTTAAAACTGCAAAGAAAATTATATCTTGTTGCTTGTTTGCGATACTTGTTTGAACTTAAAACTGCAAAGAAAATTATCTTGTTGCTTGTTTGCGATACTTTGTTGAACTTAAAACTGCAAAGAAAATTATCTTGTTGCTTGTTTGCGATACTTGTTGAACTTAAAACTGCAAAGAAAATTATCTTGTTGCTTGTTTGCGATACTTGCAAAGAAAATTATCTTGTTGCTTGTTTGCGATACTTGAACTTGAAACAGCAAAGCAAATTGTCTTGTTGCTTGTTTGCGATACTTGTTGAACTTAAAACTGCAAAGAAAATTATCTTATTATTGTTTACGATACTTGTTGAACTTAAAACTGCAAAGAAAATTATCTTGTTGCATTTGCGATACATGTTGAATTTAAAACCGCAAAGAAAATTATCTTGTTGCTTGTTTGCGATACTTGAACTTGAAACAGCAAAGAAAATTGTCTTCTTACTTGTTTGCGATACTTTTTTAACTTAAAACAGCAAAGAAAATTATCTAATTCTTGTTTGCGATACTTGTTGAACTTAAAACTGCAAGGAAATTATCTTGTTGCTTGTTTGCAATACTTGAACTTAAAACTGCCAAGAAAAACACATCTTAAGAAGTTTTCATACCATTGTTATCATCATATTGGAGTTCTTACAATTGTTGACCGTTGAAAATCCACTCCTCTTGTTGTTGACTGTTCGGTGAATTGATGTACATAGTAATCACATGTTGTGTTAGTTCCATGTTGAAGAAAGCAATTGTTGATAGATGTTCTCTACAAATTTGTGAAAGAATATGTTCTTACAATTGTTGCAGCAGTCTCACTTGTTAAAAGTTGCCGTATGTTTTCGTGATGAGATTTTGTGAAGTGCCGTTTAATGAAAGATCATAAGAACATCTGTATGGAAATGGTTGGGTTTTTTTTTTTGTTTCTAAAGGGTTTTTCTGTTTAGAAGATGCAATATTTTTCAGTGCATCCATGAATGAATTTTATCTGTTGCATTTGTCCAGATATACATCTTGACAAACCTGTTTTTCTGTTAAAAAAAGAAAGACTTGTAAATCGCAAATTACATGAATTTTTTTCCGTCATTGTTCAGTTGTATGTTCATGCTGGTGAAATGATAGCACAATGTTTAAATTTGTCAATTCTGTAGTTGTTTTTTCATGTTCATGGATCAATGAAATCACTTAAATCAAATGCTACATCTGTTGGTGCTATGAGAATGTTTGATTTTTAGTTTGTATGTCATTCATAATAGAGGATAAAACTTTATTTTGACAGCGCAATTCTTATTCCTTGCATCTACAAGAAAATATTGATGTCTATTCCCAATGAGTCAATGAAGAAGAAAAAAGACAAAGGGCAATTATCATTATCAAGACCTGAAAATCATAGCGGAAGGTAGTGATTTTGTTGAAAGAACACACTGATCAAATTCATCAAGATCACTTTTTTTCTTTTTTCTGGTCATAACTGAATAAAGAATTCTGCATTGTTTCACTATGGCAACATTAGCGACAGCTTTTCCTCCATCCTTCCCTAAGAAAATTCAGTGTACAAAAAGCAGCTGATATAAAAATAATACAGTTTGCAACCTAATGACCAGAAAAGCTGAAGATGGTCTGGATGTATGTTGCATCGCACATGTGAGCAGCCCTGATCAAATGTTTATTATGACACTCCTACAGGCACATTTGCTCTACAAAAATAAAATGACAGTGTATGCCAATATCAGTAATCCTTTCAAAGTCACACCAAGTATTTTGAAAACACACACACACTTTCTGAGGGGTACGATGCAAGTCGTGCATGAATCCTACCTGTGAAAAGAGGAGTGTAGAGCGTAAAGATATGGAGAGCCAAGAAGGGCAAGAAGATGTACAGTACAAGCCATAACTATGCAGTGTGTTATTGCTGTCACAAGATAAGCACTTTTCCTTAACTAATGACATTAAAAAGAGGCTTGTTATTTATTTGTTTTAACAAACATCTGGTTAGCTGCTGTCTGACTGTCCAGAATACTGGCCTGTCTGCAACTGAAGTTAAGGGGACAATTAACAATAATAATAATGGTAATGATCAAAACATTGTAGTTGAAAATAATTCTTCGAGTTCATACACCGTTCAGACCTTTATTCATTTACTGTAACATCTATCTTACTCATTCCAACTGATTCCAGTTCATTTCTTTTGCTCTGAGCTGATCAGATTTCCTGACCACCATTTTTCCTGACCATCTCTGCAGATGTCAACCTCTGGCCTGTTTGACATATGTATAACAAAAGGAAGTGTTGAGTACAACCATGTCATGAAGATGCACACCAAAACCAAATTTTACAGCATCGTCTTCATTCAGTCCCAAGTCTGTGATGGTTTGCAGAAAGTTTTAAAAACAAAGCAAAGATCAAAATAACTGTGTGAAGAGGTTTTTCCAAACTTCTGCAAAAGGAGGCGTAACAGTCTTCAGTTTAAAAAGTGCCTATGTTTTAATACAAGATGGAGTTTATGGTGCTCATTTAGTTTCACACAGGATTCGTATTCACAATAAACACAGTAGTCACTGGATAATTACTCAAACCAAAGCCAATGAGTGTTCATATGTAACTGTGTGTGTGTGTTTGTGTGTGGTGTGTTTGTGTGATCATTGCATGTTCTGTAAAAGAAAAACAAATGTTCAGCTTCATAAAATCTTTCCATGGTTTGACCTCTCTCTGACATTGTAGACGAATTCATGTATCTTGTGTCATCAACAAAACATGTGAAAACCCACATCAGAGGCCATCATCAATTCATCAACAGTCATAACGCTTTTCATTGGCTCAAAACGGACATGAGTTTATATAAGCCAGTTAATGATTGGTTGGGTTCCCTACCATTGATCTCTTCATGCTGAGCTGTGTTGAATTCAAGTTCACAAATTCAAAAGCTCCTTTGACTTATTTGTGATCTTTATTATATTTAATCTGTAATGCTTTACATTGTTCATTCGGTTTACTATAGACTCCATTCGATTCTCTGTAAAACCACCTATAAAAAATCATTCCCAACATGCATGCTTTCCTGGTTTCCAGTCTTTTACAATGACTACAGAACCTTGGATATTTCCACAGTCAAGAGTAAAAGGCTTTGTGGCAAATGACTTACAGTATGCAAACCCTTTTTTTTCACTGTAGAAATAATGCCAGCAAATTCCGTAACATTTCTGTTTGGAAGAAATACTTAGCATCAAAATGGAGCAGTTTGATGCAATAACATTCAATTTCTGTCAAACTTTTCTGGCAAAGGCCAAGAAACTGCTGAAGCACTACACAAAACTCAAGATGATGACTTTGGCCTCACCAATATCACAGACGCCATGACAAATTGACAATAATGACTTTATTCAAAGCCGTACATCAAGTCAAAATGGTTTTTCATTGCAAAAGAAATAAAAACTGGCTCAATGATAAAATATCAACTGGTACAAATCCATTCAGAAATCACCAAATGCACTGGATTCAATCATGAAAACTCTTCCATATAATCATGACACGGACGTTTGAGCGTTCCTCCTTTCCTCCAACAAGAGAACCTTTGAAGAGAGACACTCTGGGGACTTGTTCTCACAGAACATGTTTTGTCTGTCCATACTAGAACTTCTCTAAGTTCCCATTCACCTACCCCTCCTCCTCCCAACTCCCTTGAAAAACCTCGCTTAAAACCTAAGTGTGGTATAGACAAAATAGAAAATGTACCAGAAAAGGCAAGTTTTTTTAAAGGAGGGAATTTTCAGTGGTAAATCAAATTAATATAACGTGGACAAACATGTC
>JADBJO010007887.1:7500-10000 GCA_016801955.1 Conus betulinus
TGCATGCATAAACTCTACACACATCAACACTACACACATAAACACTGCACACACACACACACACACACACACACACACACACACACACACACCACCACACACACACACACACACACACACACACACACGCACACACGCACGTACTCACGCACGCACACACACTTGCACACACATAACCTCTATACACATAATATCTCTCTGCACACAGACACGCACGAATATCTTCACACGCATATACAGAGAGAGAGAGAGAGAGAGAGAGAGAGAGAGAGAGAGAGAGAGAGAGAGAGAGAGAGAGAGAGAGAGAGAGAACACAATACGCATTATTCAAGAATACTTGCACACATTTTTGCGTCCCTTCTACCTCGAACAAACATGTGTGAAATAATAATGATAATACTAAAAACACAACAACAACAACAACTATAATAATGATACTACTACTACTACTAATAAAAAAAACAGAAGACCAGCAATAACAACAGCAACAGCAACAACAACAAACAATAACAATAACAATAACAATAATAATGATAATACACTTCCATCGCGCATCCATCTACAGAGTGTTCCGATTTGTGCGCTTAAAAACAAAACAAAACAAAGCAAAACAAAGCGAAACAAAAGAAATGAAAGCCTAAAGAGCGACAGGAACCAAACCAAAACACAACAAAATGCACAAGTGAACATGAAATGGGGATATGCATTTTTGCTGAGAATCGATTTGGCGAGTGGACCACTGCCAAGTGAATACTTGTACTGTCGCCGACGATTATATCTAGTCCGGGGGCGAAATGCGAAAGGGGAAGCTTTCTGGCCAGCCTCACCGCTGAAGAGAGTGGTGGACAATTGGCAGGCTGTCATGAACACTCATCGTAGAGCTAGTGCTGACATCAGTGCTGCGAGTGTGTGGCATAGCAGCGGATGCCAGTGGAGAGGTGGCAGCTCTCCTTTGAGGGACACTGATGTGAGAGGTCAGTGTCAGGTGGCGCAGCGATCCTTCCAGCCATATGGGTGACGGAGGGTCTATCCTGTGTGGCCGGGGCACGGCTCCTGGAGATGTGGGGTGATCGGCGATGGAGCGCTGCCTGACTACGATTACCGTGGCCTGGGATACTGTGCTCTGAGCCAGGCAGACATGGGGCCGGGGGGGGGGGGGGGGGGGCATTCATAATGGGCTGAAAAAATTGCCCTCTCGACTCTAGTCTGCGTGGCCGTCGAATTTTAGGGATTCGTGCAGCGCTCCAGTGACTTTCGTCCTGCTCCCTCTTTGAGGCGGCCTCATGCGGCACAGGACCATCGCCACCCGAGCACGGAGAAGGCCGCCTGGTGGCCCTGAAGACAGCCTTTCGGTTGGAGAAAAGAAGCGAAAATACACCGACGCCCATCGTCGAACTAATGTTCAAAAGGAACCAGAGCTCTGAAAGAGGCACACGACGAACTTGCCCACCACTGCCAGCGACAACAGCTGCCACAGAATATGCAGACCTATGTCTGCGAGTGTGCCTTGTCCTCAAGGGGCTCAGGCCAGTAGGACGTTAATCTCACCCATCAAGTTCAACCAGTGTTGAGCAGGGCTGCTAGTTTCCCCTCGGAGTTTCCCCTGGCCAATTTAGAGTGTAAGGAGTTCAGGGCCGAAACACTTGTCTGAGGAGGCGGGGGGGGGGGGGGGGGGGGGGGGGGGGGGGGGGGGGGGGGGGGGGGGGGGGGGGGGGTGTTCTTCACTGAAGGCCGTCTGCTGTCAAGTTTCGACTCGAGTTTCTTCAGACTACTACATTAAAACAACACCTGCCTGTGCATTTAAACACCGACAACATTTGAAACGTGCATCCAGGATTGTCTCACCTGTTGCATGTTATTCCGGCAGTCAGCAGCTGTGTGGTCCTATCTGACATAACTGAACGCAGTCAGCAGCTGTGTGGTCCTATCTGACATAACTGAACGCAGTCAGCAGCTGCGTGGTCCTATCTGACATAACTGAACGCAGTCAGTAGCTGTGTGGTCCTATCTGACATAACTGAACGCAGTCAGCAGCTGTGTGGTCCTATCTGACATAACTGAACGCAGTCAGTAGCTGTGTGGTCCTACCTGACATAACTGATCGCAGTCAGAGGATTTAATGGAGGTTCTGTCGCGTCACTTCCTGTGGCCGTTACACAATGGCATCGGCCAGGGAGCAGTTGTGTCCCTTGACGTCTTAATGGAATGCCCTGTGTGAGCCTGCACCCTGTGTGAACACAGCGCAGGCTTCCAAGCAAGGGTGGAGCAGGACTGCTCTCAGCTGGTTGGTACAGTCGGCATTTCTCTGGGGTCCCACTCGCACGTTCCGATATTTCTTTTCTCGTGTCTGCCTTTTGGCCGACTCTGTGGAAAGGCCCCCAGTTCTTCTTCTGCCTACGCAGGCTGATACTCCTGCGGACACTCCCTATATGGACAGGCAAGTTTTAATCCCATCTACCCAACAAAGGGGGTGGAGTTTTGTATGCATGACCGTTTTTTT